>VDFB02385896.1:0-31374 GCA_007258455.2 Sequoia sempervirens | reverse complement strand
TTTTAAACTGGTACAGGTTTTGTTGGGATGGCCCTATCCTATGGCCTCTCTATGAACATAGCGTTGGTTTTCAGTATCCAAATCCAATGCACACTGGCAAACTATATTGTATCTGTAGAACGCATCAAGCAGTACATGCGCATTCCTAGTGAAGCACCAGCAATAATAGAATCTAGTAGACCACCAGAGGATTGGCCCTCCCATGGTAAAGTGGAATTACAAGACTTGAAGGTAACTTTAGTTGGGCTTCCTAACCCGATGAATAAAATCCAGACATTCTAAACTATATTTTTGTTGCCCCGAGGATAATTTGAGCTTGTAGTGATGTCTTCTATAAACTTTATTCCTTGTCAATGCAGATTAGGTATAGATCAAACAGTCCTCTTGTTCTTCGTGGAATTACTTGTACTTTTGAAGGAGGGCAAAAAATTGGGATTGTTGGTCGAACGGGAAGTGGAAAGACCACTCTAATCAGTGCTATTTTTCGTTTGGTTGAACCTTCAGGGGGTAGAATCCTCATCGATGGTTTGGATACTACCTCCATTGGACTTCATGATTTGCGGTCACACCTTGGAATTATTCCTCAGGAACCAACTCTTTTCCGTGGAACTGTTCGTTTCAACCTTGATCCATTATCTGAGCACCCAGACTCGGCAATTTGGGAGGTTTGTAAAAATTGATAGACTTGATTTCTGCTTTCGTTTTATCATACAAAGCAGAAAATGGGAAAATTTCAAATAATTTAATGTTCGTTCTCTTTGATAAAGGTCTTGGATAAGTGTCAGCTTGGAGATGTTATAAGAGATAAGGAAAGTTGCCTCGATGCACCGGGTAAATTTTATACTGAACCTACCTTTCCAATAAACCGTTGAATTATCTAATAGAAAACTGATGCAGAGCATACACTATGCTTTTTCTACTATAAATCTTTCATAAATACTCTAATCTGCATATATAATACCATTTTCTGACTAAAAAATATAATCTCTAATACATGCATTATGAGACATAAGAGCGTATGAATTTCAGACTGTCATTTTTTAATCGTCTATTTTACACAACTCAAAATAGTGTCTCTTATTCATTCTCAGTTATTCATTTAATGTTGCCAAATACTAATTACAGAATATTCAATTAATGCTGCTAAGGTGTATAAGTAGTCTGTTTTGAAATTTCCTGTCATCCATAAAATGCAGTGGAGGATGATGGAGGAAATTGGAGTGTTGGACAGAGACAATTGTTTTGCTTGGGCCGTGCATTGCTGAGAAAGAGTCGGATACTAGTGTTGGATGAAGCAACAGCTTCAATTGACAATGCCACAGATTCGATACTCCAGACAACAATTAGGGAAGAATTCGCAGAGTGCACTGTAATTACCGTTGCACACAGAATACCTACTGTTATAGACAGTGACATGGTGGTTGTGATCAGTGATGGTAAACCCTAACATTTTACATTCATGTTTCTATTGCATGCATGGATTGCCTTGAATTGAACTTTGTATACTTAAGCAGACTGGTGAAAGTAGGCATGTTCCCCACTACATAATTTGAATGATAATAATTTCTTCTCATACAGGGGAGATGGTGGAGTGTGATAAGCCATTGAAGCTGATGGAAAGGGAAGGGTCATTATTTGGAAAGCTTGTGACAGAGTATTGGGCGCACACATCAGAAGCTTTTCATCACGCAGCAGCTGGTCAATGATATCTCTTTGAATGCAATCTTTCCTTGGTACAGTAGTTTTACATCCAAGACTAATTTTATCATTATTTACCATTTGTTGATGGTTGGGTAATTGGTGAGTTTGTTTGGCACATTCCATCAGTCTCAGAACAACCATAAAGATATGTTTTCTAAAATCCAGGAAGACTACTATTTGTAATTAGCTCTTTTCTGCAGGGAAGCAGCTTGCCATTAATTCTAGAATATAATGGACAATGCTTTGAAATTGGGACAAAATATGAAACCTAATTTTATGAATTTAAATATTGTCATGAAGTACTTGTTTCTGCTTTTGGAATTCGAGCAAGAAGTGCAATGAGATTTGGACTGAAGTGCTGGAAAATCTGAGTCTGCCTTCAGTTTCTTATTTTGCATAGAATGCACTAAAGGTTCATTTCTTCAAATGGAGGTGTGTTGTATAAAATAGTCTCTCTAACTATATAATATATCTGAGCGACAATTTTTTTGTGCTTAAAAAGTAGCAAAATTATATTGTCTATCAAATTACATATGTGAAATTTCTGAGTAGTGTTCAGAGATCTCAAATTTCAAATTTAGTCATTATGGAAATAAAGATGACAAAACACCTAAAACCTGAACCTCAAATCCAACTGAGATTGAAAGAGGTCTGACTATTTGAACAAAGTCTATTGGCTACATAAATGTTTCAGATTTTGCATATCCACGTTGGCTATGCACTCATTATTTAAGTTTTATAACAATAGAGGTCAGATTGTTAGACTCTTCATATGCTGGCATGGAGAGCTGAAACTTATGAAGAACCAAACCTCAAATCATAGTTTATTTTAATAGAATCCATTAGACGAAAAATCTGGTTTGATCTGTTTATGGATGCATGTTGCAAGAAAATGTTGAAAATGTGAAATAGAAGCTGAGAGTGAATACCAGTTGCCTACGATGAACATTTGATATTTGAAAGGTTGAGAATATTGTTTTTTGAAACTTACATAGGCAGCAAAATTTTGACAGTAATCCCTTACAGGTAAGAAAGAAAAAACTTATATTGATGTCAATCAATGACCATTCTAGGTTAACATGACGTCAGAATACATTTATAATAAGAAATTACGAAATGTTTCCAAAACGCGAAAAAAACTGTCCCTAGGACAGCCGAAGAAGTCTAGACATCACGGCACGACAAAGGCTATCCAGCCCCCAAAATAGCATGGGGCATGGGATGCCTATGCCTGCATACCCTGACGTCCGTGCGAATCAGCCGTGTGCTGCAGCGTCAGTTTTTTTGGTTTTTTTGTTTTACGTGTTAGTGTTCTTTTATTTTTAAATCATTTTAGTGTTCTTTTATTTTTATATTATTTTATTTTTATATCATTTACTTCTTTTTATTATACCTTGTTTCTTTTATTTTTATATCATTTTATTATTTTTTATCATATTATTTGTATTCTTGGCTTTTATTGTATTTTATCATTTAGTTATATATTATTTGTATCATTTTATTATTTTTATCTTATTGTTTGTTTAGTATTCTTTGTTTTTTATTATATTTTATCATTTGGTTTTATATATTATTTATATCATTTTTTTGGTATTTTTGTATTATATTTATTATTAGTTCTTTTTAGCTTTTTAAAAAGACACATAAATATATAAATTGATTTTTATCATTATATTGTTTTTATCTTATTGTTTGTTTAGTATTCTTTGATTTTTATTATATTTTATCTTTTGGTTTTATATATTACTTATATCATTCTTTTTGATAATTTTGTTTTATATTTATTATTAATTTTTTTTAGCTTTTTAAAAAAGACACAAAATTATATAAATTGATAAAGACAAAGGCTAAATATTTTTTTGGTATTTTTTAATTATATTTATATATTTATGTATTTTTTGCTTGTATTTTTGTGCTTTGTCAATATTTTTTTTCTATTAAATTCTTTCTCTTGTTGTTATTAATTGTGGCTTTTTCTCTTTCCCTTGGTTAGTGTGCAAACCCCACACTTCTCTCATTCTTTTTATTCAATTCTTGGTCTACAACTATTCATTTTACTCCTCATGCTCTCTTTGGATCACATTGATGGAAACATTGATGAAAAAAATACAAACACAATCGAAGCCAACAATATTCAATCAATATTCTTTTTAATGATTTTAAATTCTCTAGCTGTTTATTTTTATGTTTCAAAATTAAAGATTTGTTTTTTTTCTTTAAGTATAATATAATATAGATTGATATAATAATATTATAAATTATATAATTATATATTATATATTATTAGAATATTATGTTTATTGTGATAAATAATTATAGAATATGTAATATTATATATTAAAAATATAATGTAATAAATAAAATATAAAATATAATATATTTGTATTACATTATATTATAGTTTTTATATATAAAATACAAAATAATGTAATATAATTTATATTTTAGGTTTTTTTTCTATATAATATAATATTTATATTTTTAATATATAATATAATATAAAGTTTAAAATATAATGTAATACAAATATAAATATTAAATTATATAGAAAAAAAACCTAAATTTATAAATATATTTTAAATATATAATTTTCCAATATATATTAATATAATTATATTTATATAAAAAATATTATATAAAACCTAATGATAAAATATAATAAAAAACAAAAAATACTAAACAAACAATAAAATAAAAATAATAAAATGATACAAATAATATAACCAAATGATAACATATAATAAAAATAAAGAATACTGAACAAATAATATGATAAAAAATAATAAAATGATATAAAAATAAAAGAACCAAGCTATAATAAAAAGAAATAAATGATATAAAATAAAAATAGTATAAAAATAAAAGAACAATAAAATGATATAAAAAATAAAAGAACCAAGCTATAATAAAAAGAAGTAAATGAACACATAAAACAAAAAATATTTGACGCCTGTAGCACACAGCTAGTTTGCACAGACGTCAGAGTATGCAGGCATAAGCATCTCATACCCCATGCTGTTTTGGGGGCTAGATAGCCTTTGCCTCACGACACTGGCTATCTAGCCATGGTCGTATGCCTGTCATACCTGCATGACTGTATGTATGTCATACCTGCAAATGTACTTGTGTCAGGGTTAATCCGTAGAAATCCATTGGGGAAACCCGGAACAAAATCTTATGCCTTCCAATTTTTTTCAAAGGCTATAAAAATCTTGTCCTGAGTTTAGGAATCTAGTAGCTCTAAAACCTTACTTGTTAATTTATATTATATATATGCATACTATTTAAGAGAGCTAAAATTATTAATATTATATAATATATATAACATATAATAATTACGCTGAAGGCGTGTCACTCTTTGAGCTTTTGAAGCTCATTTTTATCATGACGGTTGGAAAGCACGGAGGCGCTTGGCAAGGTTCTCCATCTATCGATAATCGTTGATCGTTTTATTGGCAAGGTGGGTCGCGTTTAATGTCATGGCACTGCTACGCAATAACTCTCCTTCGCCGCCTTCCTTCCTCTCCATATGGGATTTCGTGTCCAAAATATTTGCATTTAATGTCGTATTAACTCTCCTTCCAAAATATTTTCCTTATGTTAATATCTGCCTTAGTTTCGTGACCACCTTTTTTATCAGCGACATCAATAGAGATTTGTGCAGCATCTTGAGGTAAGTCACATTTCTCTCACCATTAATAGTTTCCACTCCATATATTTATTGCTTCCCCTGTCGCTAATGCTTTCTGCCCCTTTATTGTGAATAGATTGAAGTAGCAAGATTAAGCAACAATAGTACACAACTTGGGGTTTCTTGAAAATTTCCAGCAACCATTGCCCATTTTCTCTTATTAGCATCATTGATAGGTCGACACAATTTGTGTAAAATCTGTAGGTAAGTCACTTCCCATGATTTCGGTTTATTGTATTTTTTTAACCTTCTACATTACATAAACCATTTGCATCTGCTTCAAATTTTTTGGGCTTTTTTTTTTAAGCAAATCCATTTCGTGTCTATCCTGCCATCGCTATAGCCTATAAGACCACACTTCTTCAAGGATTTTGTCAACAATCCATGTGCATATTCTATTATGTTTGATGGATGTCCTCAACCTGGTTCCAAAGCTCCCATTTGGGGCTACGCAGGGAGGATGCTAGCAAGGTTGGGAAGTTGGGCGTAACACCCGCTAGTTGCATTTGCTTAAACTTTTCTAAAGCCTTTTCAACAAACCCATTTGTAATATATCTTGCAACCATTGCTTTGCATGATTTGACATCTCTTTGAGGCATTTTGTCAAATAGTTTTCGTGCCTTCTCTGATCTTCCATCAAAAAACAAACCCAACCCCTCTGGTGGGCTCTCAATTTTGGCTATTTTAGCGAGTGCTGTCAAAATATCGGGTCAATTAAACTAGTCAAACATCTCAACTATGTATGCGGCCATAGTAGGTGGAAAGATTAAAAAATGAAAGAAAGACATGATTAAAAAAAGAGCATAGCGAACCAAATGAGGATATAAACACGACATCATTTTTAAAAGGGAGATGGATTCACACGATGTGTTTGAAAAAATGTCTACACGCCAACTGTTTGACAAAATGGGCCACAGGCTGACGACCAGGAGAAGTAGGAATATCCTCACTATACGTTGCCGATAAGAATTGTAGCAACTGCCTCTTCCACCATCCATTGCCTTCATTAAGATAAAGTCTTATAGGTAGCTTACATTTTATCAAATTAGCATTTAGGTGAAAATAGATACCCCAGCAGGGCTTGAACATGGATTACTCTTTACCTCTAGAGCAATGGTTGTTGGACCAAGGATTACTTGGAAGCATATTTTACTTAGTATTTAATATGTCTAATGCCTTAATGCTAAGTGAGGGTGTCTCAATGCAACAATAAGCATGGTAGGTTAGTTGTTTTGAGTGAGAGTGTCTCAATGTTGCAAATATTAAACATTCAACTCGTTTATCTAATATTAAGGATATCTGATAAACCAATGGAAAAATAAGATGATTAAGAATGGTAGGTTAGTTGTTTTGAGTGAAAGTGTCTCAATGTTGCAAATGATGGCAGCTAGAAAGGATTTGGTTTTGTGTGTGAGGGAGGGGAAGGGGTAGAGGAATGCAAGGAGAAAATGATTGGGGCATGTATGTAAATTATGCATCAAAAAGCTGGAACTCACTTTAGGTGATGAAAATCAATTAATATCTTCTTCAATGGAGGTTTTACACAGTTACTACACAGTTAACAAAATCTATCTTCTACAGCTTTATAACTAAAATCTATGATTATGGTATGCCCAAAGTCATTGAAAAAATCCGTGTGCTTTTACATCCTATAAGATCGGTATCCTAGAAAGGAAATTGTCAAAATATGCAACTTATGATACAATGCAGTCCTCATCTTGTAGGCCTGAACTAGAGAAGCAGTAATGGCACTACAAAAACAAAGGAGTTTATGTAAGGCACTTGTTTTATCTTCAACATACATCATAAGAAAAAAATTGTTAGACAATATTCTGAAGTAAATTAATATATAGAATGCAACTATCAATAGAAATTATTGAAGTGAAATATTCAATTCCATTCAAATTTAAAAATTATGTTAGCTATTAATGTACTTTGTGCATGAATGAGTGCACACTGAGATTAAAAAGTAATATGTATTGATTGTAGGAGGTAATCGGTTCAAAACACAATGATAGAACATTAAGAAAGGCCCCAGTAGAACAAAAACAAATTTTAAACTGAAACATGATTACATGTTTATGAGGACTTTTGGGTGGTAACTCCTGCCACAACAAAGCTTATGAGGGGTAAGGATTCTTGGAAGATATTTATTTCAAGATCATCTTTGTAATGTATGAGATGAACATGATAATTTGGTTGCTCACATACTGTGTTGATATTTATTTGCTATGAATCAATCTTAAAGCATATTCTTCAAAAAAATTCAAGGTCCTTACTTTGTTTCCAATGCTAATTTATATAATTTATGTGGTTCCTATGCAGTGCACTTGGTTCACATATGACTGGACCATTGATTGGTTTTAGTTGTCCATGGATATAAATAAAATAGTCTTTGGATGTAGAATTAGAGGTAATCTATCTAGAATTTTTAATGGCTTACAAAAAATCTTGAAGGATTGTTAATTTGTTTGAAATCCTTCTGCACACAACAAGATTGTTAAGACTTGATATTTCCTATTTTTTTTCTCTATATCATACTGAAAAAGTCAGACTATTTGCTGGAATTTTTGTTCACAAGAAAACTCTTGAGGGAACACGATTGACAATGCAAAATAAGTACAGTCATGACCTTGTAAATTTGATAATCCACATAATTTTATGTTGTTTCTAAAGCTCTGCATTTTCTTCACATGCTTAACTGTAAAAGTTGATACAACTGAAACTTTCTAAAGTTTCGAGTTCACTTTCTAAACAGAAGGATATGATTTGAAAAATACAGACCAAAAATCTCCCTGATTGACCTTCCACAACTCTTTGACATACCTATTGCACACCAAGGTGCCATTTCTAATAAATAATATGTGGGCAATCTTTTGGTGAAGTAGTGGGGCTTTTTGTTTGTAGGGCCAACAACCAAGGTTCAAACCCTGTGGGGTTGTTCTCTACCACATCAACAAATGGAGATTGTTTGACCTTGGTGTTAAGGAGAGACCCCTTGGGCTCACACCCTTAATATCATACAATTTTAAGTTTAAGAGGTGGGACTTCTTACCTGCCCCAGCTCACTCCAAGTACCCAAGACATGAGCCTCTAGGTTGGGCTGTTGGGACACCCCTATTGTATAAAAAAATAATAATAAATAGTAAATATTTATATAATTAGATTTTTTATTATATATTTATTGTAATATTATTATATATCATATTATATTATATATTATATATATAATATAATATAGTATATATTATAATATATCATATTATATTATATATTATATAATATAGTATAATAAAATATAATTAGTCAATAGGCTATATTTAGTGTGGATGCACTTTTGAACGAAACCTGTCTCACGCCGCATACAATCAAACGTGAAATCATTTTACACTTGTTGTTTACCGGTGACAAATTAAATAGTTCTCTATTTAATAAATATCCATCGGCATAACCCATGCACTATCATCGCTTTCAAGGAAGAAGCAGCGCAAGCTCAAGGAGGTCTCTCGCTCTAGGCCTAATGGAACACCCCTCACCACCTCATCTCCCACCGTGGACGATCAAGATGCAGTTCTCAGTGAGGTACATTCACAAAATCATTAATTTAGTATGTCATTTTCTATTTTTACTACCATAGCAGTTGCAGAAGATCAAAGGATGAAAGTTTGGTTGAGGCTAGGAAAGTTTTTGATCACCTAAAAGAACATAGACAACGTTTCACGAAATACAATTATTGTAGGTATCCTCTAGAGGCAGTCACACTGTTTCACCATATACAAATACAATTATTGCAGGTATCCTCAAAGAGGCAGTCCCAAGGTTTCAGTATATACAACAAACAAGTCTCCAACCTGATCAAGGTACGTTTTCCAGTGTATTCCCTAGCTGTGCTAAAATGGATGCTTTGGAATAGGGTATGGACATCCATCCAAGCATAATGGAAGGGGGATTTTCATCAGATATTATAGTTGGAAATGCTTTGGCAGACATGTGTGCAAAATGTGGAATGAGAGACAAGACACGTGAACTGTTTGACACAATGCCTCAAAGAGATGTCATCTCATGGGCTGTGATGATTGCAGGATATGCACAAAATGGATTTGTTGAAAAGGATTTATTTCAAGCAAATGAAATTGGTAGGTGTCAAGCCAAATTCTACAACCTTTGCCAGCATCCTTCCTACCTCTTCCAAAATGGGAATTTTGGAATATAGGGTATGGACATCTATCAAAACATAATGGAAGGGGTACTATAGATGCCCAAAGAGCAAGAAGTGCAAAGATAGCCATTCTTTGTATGACAAAAAGAAAAACACATGCAAACTAATGATTAACAAATTTAGAAGGTTAACCTAACGCACCATATATTAAAGGGAAACTTTGAATTGATAACTATCACAAATAAATTTGCTTGACATGCAGGATGGATTGTCAAATTTAGCATGGAATTTGATTTAAGTGACACTATCGGTACATGCAATATAATTTTACATTGAATTTTCCAAACAAATCTTTTCTCAGTGATCAATTTTCTTGCATGTCAAGTTTCTAATTTTAGACTCTCAACATTAAGTGAAATTGTGTTTTAAGCAATAAATTTTTATCTAAAGAAAACCCAAAAATAAAAATGAAAATGCCAGAGAGAATACATGGGAATTGTTTTCAAATTCTTCCAGAGGAAATCACAATTGAAATCTTGTCCAGGTTGCCTCTTTCCAAAGTTTTTCAAGTTCATAGTGTTTTTCATTCATGGTGAAACATTGTTTGCTCTTCTCCGCTGTTTCACAAACAAGAAATGCAATGGCATTTCAAGTTTGAAGAAAAAATTCTCATCCCAAAAGGAAGTCAAGAAAAACTATGATTTTCACCAAAAATAGTAGCAGGTCATGAGTTCAAACCCTGTGTCACCACCACCTGAGAATAACAACAAAAAAAAGTTGGGACAATTAGTCTCCATCTGCTTCTTGTTGTTCTCGAGCGCCTCCTTCAACTGGCAGATCTTCTCCACTTAAGAGTGAAAGGAGGAGTGGTCTGTGCCCACTCCTGTAGCATTAGCTACCTACATGATGAGCTGAAGCTGCTTATTTTTACTTGTGATATGAAGTTCATATTGTTCTCTACTTTTACCTGTGAGAAAGTAAATAGTTAAAACACATCCCACAGACCCAAATTTGGTAAAGGATTTACTTAACTTGATGTGATTGGCCTCTAGGCCAATCATTTCAAGTACTCATATTATTGCAAGTAGGTCATTGAAGCTTCTTCTCCTCCTCATCTCGCATGTTCAACATTTTCTCTATATCTCTTACCAAATTTTTTATGATAGATATTCATTTGAAATTATGGAGGGTCATTGATTGAAGTATCTTACCAGGTCACACCTCACTAAATGTAGCTTGCACTAGACCACAATTTTCCTCACCTTGAACTTGGCTTAGACACTTATAGAAGTAGGAAATAGAAGTTCCTACACATGGTGCAACACCAGTCGACATTTGTATGTCTAGATATCTATCACTAGTAGAGTGTTTGGAAACCTTGTCTAGATGAATTGTGGAGGAAACTCATGAAGAAGAGGTAGCTCACTCCTAATGCAAACATTATAGTTGGCCTACAAATGTTTGGAAACATCAAACACACTTTTAACATTTGTCCACCAACACCCCTTCCAAAATTTGTATTTAAATATGTGTCTGAAACTCAATAAAGTTCCAGGTTTATCGTTGAGTGGGCTTGCATTGCACTACATATTTTTTCTTCTTCAAATTTGCCAGATTTGTTTTTTGTTTTTTTGTTCATTATTTTTTTTGGTTGAAACAATATTCTATTTCATGGTTTTGAAAGGTTTTAAGTAGATCATACAAAATGAGGGGTAAAGATTAAGCATTTCTCATGTTTAAATGCTTGTAAGCTATACAATATTATTTTTGAGGTGTTTCTTTTCTTTTTCTTTTTTGAAAAAGAAAAAAGAATAGAGTAAAAAACTCGATACTTCCATTATTGATTCAATCGTTCACTCAAGGTTGATCCATCTTGATAAGAAATGAAAATAAATCTATAGGATGATGTAAATTAGAGCGATATCCCCTTTGACTGCACGTCTCTATTGTGAAGTTGGATGGTATTTGTCAAAACCTTGGCTCCAGTATAGCCTCCTACTTCTATCAGCTATCTATACAACACTACATGTTGTGAAAGGACAAGAAGCACCAATCGGCCTTGTGAGATGGGCACCAATTCTGCATCTACAATTGATTCTTTGAATAATGTAAAATAATGCATAGGAATGATGTTATCCTAGGATAGATCATAGACCTTAACAAACTTATTAGTGACAACCATGAGTTGAACCTGAGAACCAGGAATCTAGGCCACTCAATGAATGTATCCACCTTATAAAGCAAGCTCAATTGCAAGTCAAACTGTTACTTTCCCTTGAGGATTGATGGTAAGTACTTGACATTCTTCGTACCCAGCCACAGTCAAATAGTTTTCAGTTGCAGCATTGAATACAAGATGAACTATTTCAAAGTGAAAAACATTCTTGGAGAGATGCTTAACATTAGTTTTATCTACTGTAACAGGTACAACAGTTGGCTCTCCAATTTGTTACCTCATATCGAAGATGGTAACCTTATCCCCTTCTCCTGCTACAAGTCTGCCTCTAATGCTAATAGTGAGCAAAGATTTAACAAGAGAGCCACTAGAAAGATGTGATTTAAGTTCCCTTGCATTAGAATGCTCTGCTTTTATCTTCATCTCAAAGGACCCACTTTTATATGCATTCTTTAGTTGTAGAAGATCTAGATTGTAAGATAGCACCTTGTCCTCACCCAAAACTAAGAGGTGTTTCTTTGGGTTTTTATGAAAAATGAATTAAAATTTCAGAGAATGAAATATTTATAAGAAAAACATGTGGTGTTCATTTATATTTTAACCTTGAGTAAAGTTTTTTTCTCTGTATAATTTTTTTATTAAAATAGTTGATATCTGATTGAACAAAAGTAGGGTGTTGAGACTAAGATTTTAGAAACACCCAATTCTGTGCAAAACATCCCTTAAAGTGTTGGCATGATATTTTTTTTTGTTTTACTTTTCTTCTGTACATAAGAGCTGTGATGCCTAGAGGGATTATAATTTTGATGTGGGTTTCTTATTTCAACTCCTTTTATAACAATGAGTTTTTATGTGTTTTTTAAATGGTTAATTTGAAATTTTAAGTTCATATTAAGTTTGTAGGGAAATAATTGAAGGATTTGATACATGTTCTTTCAGTACAATCATTTTATGAAGTATAAAATGGTATTGAAAAGTTTTCACAAGATAATTTTTTCTCTAAATTAAGCAATTTGAAAAGTATTCTACACTCTAATAACTATTTTGTAAGTATTGGTCAAAATATAAATATACGATTACAAAAACTCTTGTAACAAAAGAAATTAATTATGTTGTAGTTTAGAAAGGAATGTTTCTTGACTAAGTTCATCTTCATTGAAGCCTTCTCTCATATTCAAGTGTAACTTACCACCTGTATTATTATTTATGCCAACTCTTCAACAAATGCAATAAAACACTTTGGAATGACAATTCCTTAAAATTGGTATATGTACAACAATAACCTACTTTGGTATATCAACATTAATTTGTTGATGTTATCCCATTTCCATGTATTTCTCTCTCTGTTAGTCTATGACTCACATCTACCCTCAATCCAACGTTTGCTTATAACATGTTTTCATCCCATCATAAATAGTGGCTCTTGATTTCCATAGTCTTTATATCTCTTTGACATTTGAGCTTTTCCATATTTGACTTGTTGTCTCATTATTTTTGTATATTTTTCAAACAAGATTGTATATATTTTAAACTACACTTCCTTTCCATGTTTACTTCTATATACTTTTCTATCGGCGTAACCCTTGCACCCCTCTTGGTGCAAGTGCTAGTATAATATATCCCATCTTCCTTATCTTCCTTTGCAATTTTGGGAAGTTGAATGTTTGATAGCTATTGGAAATAGTGTGGGAAAATGTCAAAGGAAACAATCAATTATGAATGCTTCACCTATGTTCACATATCTGTTGATGGATTTATCCAAAGGTCTCCCGTAAGAGATTTCATTGAAGGTTGGTAAAAGATTCTGGAGACAACTTGTTGATAATGAGAAAATTGTGTTTAAATGTAGAAAATGTTTTTATGCTGAGCACTTTACCTCCCAATACAGATAGATGTAGATGCATAAGCAAGCTAAATATCCAAACACTCAACTCACATGGTGGACTGGGGCTGATTCGTGCCATTATACCATCCCTACAATGTGAAACCAAATTCTCTCCCTCTCAAGCTGTTCATGATTTTAATCCAATATCTCACCCCCTTCCTATTCATCAAACTCTAATTGTTGGGGTGAAGCAAGTAAATAGTTTAGATGCAAGGAATACAAAGGGCTTTGTGATTTCTTGAGAGAATCTTCAATTGGTTAATCATGAGGTCATTGCTACTTCATCTATGTCTCTAGCAACCACTACTACTTCCTCTATGTCTCCAACAACCACATTTAGTGTAGAAGATAAGAATTCACTAACTCATTTGACTGCAAAATATGACGAAATTTTTTGACGAAATATGTATAATTTGATGTATCGTCTGGTGCTTGTAAAATTTGATGTGTAATTTTCAATTTTTTGTAAGTTTATCTCTAATGTTCATCGAAATTTCGACGAACCTGGGTTTCGTCGAAATGTCAACTATCAGTTTCGTCAAAATTTTGACAAACATGAAAAATAGAAAAAAATAAAATTGTGCCTGACATAAAGAAAAGTGAGTTCACGCCTGATTTATTGCGACAGTGTTTTACTCTACTTGAGACAGTTTGTGGAGAACTAAGGACAATTTTCTTAGGAAAAATTAGAAAAAATTCAAGAAGATATCGCCAGGTTGAGGGTAGTCATTGTCTTTTTGCAGAATTCAGTTGTGAAGTTAGATTTGTAGTTCCAAGTTTGAAAATCATATTTTAAAGCAACATCTCATCAGATTTCATTTTTAGAGGTTACGGGTTTTGAGAATTTCATGTCTAGATTTTGTTGTGTGGAATCGCCATAAGATCACAACCAGGAATAGATTCTTGTAACTATAATTATGTGATCCATAACTCTATTGGTCATGTGGCACAATTGTGCTATAAAAAATATAGGATGCATTCATGTGTGACCCAAGTTTAATGTGGCTATGTTGTGATAGAAATGGAGGCACTCATATAATGTAGTTAATTCAGGTTGTCTCAAGTTTACAGGTTAGGATGCAATTATAGCATGATCGAAGAGTGATTACCTCTTGTTGCAATAAAGAGCCTATAACTCTAGTTGATATGCAGAGTGGTTGTGTTATATCAATTATGTAGTGCATTTAAGCACAACCCATGTTTAATGGGCTATTCTAGACAGTGATCAAGATTTTCTAAACCTTGTGAATGTTACTCAAAAGTGTATAGCTTAAACTACAAACCAAGTTTGTTACATACTTGAATGCAATCTTGGGTTACCGCAAATTATAATAATGTGATATGCTAATAACCAATATGAAAAGTATTAAAGCAAGACCCATGATATATAGGATACATTTCCTTGATTAGGTTTACATACCTTAATGATCAAACACAAGCTTCCCACACACTCTAGGATACAATCCAAGATCATACCACAACTTTGTCAAGACAACTAATTTTCTGACCCAAGATTTAAGGTTGTTTTTTAATACCAACAAAAGCATTGGTAAGAGCATGATTAGGGTACAAACCCTAGGCCTCCGTAGAAACATAAACAATAACTATAGCGGATTATTGAGGTTGCAATACCAGAAAGATTAAGACATTGTAGGTAATAACAAAATCTTGCAATCTAAAGATTGTAGCCAATAACAAGCACACTATGTAGCTTAGTGACATTTGTAAATGCAATCTACACTAAGAAGAATGACAATCACTTGAGATGTGACAGTCAAAAAGAGGTTGAGCAGTGACAAGATAATAAAGCTCAAACCTTGCATAGTAAAGTGGAGATTTTAACAGTGAGTTTCCTTACCCCTTGTTGACCTTAAGGGTTTTTCAAATACTTTTGGTAGTGTTAGACAAGTCAAATGCAATCAGGGAATGACTGTCCAAATGAAGTAACAGTGGTAATCATAGGTTCAATGTTTCTTCTTAGCCATTAATGTATAATGGAGGTAGTGGATTGCATGTTTGAGCAGTGTTTTGAGACTCATCAAATATGGGAGAATAGTGAATAATACCTTGTGGACGGTGAAGTAGTATCAATAAGGTTGAAGGATCTTAAGAAATACAATACCATAAAACAATGAGTCCCCTGTAGTAAGTAGGCAGTCTATAGGGCATAGTTTGATTTTATAGAAGGATGCTCATGAAAGAAATCTTCAAGTCATAGTGAGTGAGCTGTTTGAGATTGCAGCTAAGGGTGCAATACCTAGTCTTAAAAGAAGTTAACAAAGCAGTAAATGTGCAAGAAAATTAAATCGTACACAACAAACAATTCACAATGTTATCTTGCATAATGCCTTGAGTTTGAACTCATTGTATCTTCATGAAGAAAGTGGTGACCTTAATGGTCAATCACTAGCAACCATGATTTTAAAACATGTTATTGTGCTTATGGAGGCAACATTTTAAGCAAGACAACGAGTGGTGGTTTGGAACAATGGTAGGTATGAAGGACTTGCTTTATATGCATACTATGCAGTCTAGCTTAAGACACCATTCTTAGAAGAGATTGAAGGTGGATTATGGAACTCAAGGGTTACCATGAAAAGGATTAAAGCAAAGATTAAGATCTATTTAAAAGCCACGGTCATGAAGATATTAAATATGTCACATGCAAAACCCTAGTAGCTGGAGTAATGAATACAGTGCCAAAGAGGATAGTGTGTTGGGGTAGATTTAGGAGATCTTCACATTATCTAATTACAAGGAAATACATCATTTATTTATTTATTTAATTAAAAGAAATAATTTTAAACCCTATATAGGATACATTGATACTTCAAAATCCTCTGAAGGAATTTGAGATTATGCAAATATATGTCAAGTAAATACCTAGATTACAAATAGTAGAGGGAACAATGTAAGATTTGTTGAGCAAAGCAGGAATGAGATAAGCAACAATGAATCCTATGCCTCCTTTCACACACATCTCCTCACCGTTCTCTGTCATTCTTTATGGAAACACTTCTCCATTTTGGCGGTCTATGCTTGAAAATAATGTTTTGACAAAGGTTTTAAAGTATGTTTATTAAAATGAAAACTCCATTCTGGTGGGCTATGCCTAAAAATAATATTTTGACAAAAGTTTTAGGGTATGTTTATTAAAATTTTAGAGTATTTTGGCGGGCTATATTCTTGATTCCTTAAATGATTTATTCAAATGTATTGTGACTAAATAAATGACTAACTATATAGTCATTTTTATTTGTGTGACTAAATAATTTTTAATCAACGACCAAACTAGTAATTTATTTATTCATTTATAGCTGAGTTGCAAAAAATGAGCAGAATTTAGTCATTTTTAGTTGTTGTGACTTAAATTTTTAGTCACCTAGTCATTTATTTTCCAAATTCTACTAGTGTGTGCTTCCTTGTGCGATTAGGGCTCTCTCAACGTTGAGGGCCCTAGGGATAAGCTCGTCATAAGAAGTGACACATTGCATCTTTAACTAAAAGGATAAATCCGTATTGACATTAGCAATGATGATTCTGACTTGTTGCTCCTTAGGAATGGGTCACTTTCTCTTACTAGCTCGCTACCTCCATTGTTGTAGGAATTTTGTGATCAAGTTCAATATTCTGATTGTAGGAGTCTTAACAATTGGAAATCATAGTAAAATCAAAATTTAATAAGTGTTGGAATTAGCATTTTAAAGTGTTTTTGGGGGTCATTAACTTCAAACTATCTTCTCTTTTGCAGGGGTGGTTGCATGCCAATTTTTTTGGTGTAAAATATCAGAATTATTAGATTATGTTACCTGTCTATGAATAAAAATTATTGGAGTGTGAGTTTGATATTTTTTGAAGATCTAAATAGTCAAACTTGGTAAAGAAAAATCATGTCAGATAATATTAGTCCAGAACAAAATGAAGAGACACTTGATAGATTGTGGGCTAGATTGAAAAGAAAGGGTGATGGGAAATGTTATTGTCCTTGCAATAATTGCAAGGGCTTAAAGACAAGATGAATTTTAATCACAATAGATGAGAAACATTGTGGGCAACATGGTCACGTTGAAGGGGGGCATGATTATCATCCATTGGTAAGTTGTTCATTATATGTGTTTATATTGATTGAATTTGTAAATGTTTATATCGCTTTAACATTATATATATATATATATATATAAAATCACTTGATCATGATCATGGTTTATTTGTGTCTATCATTATTATAAAGGTGGGGTGCCCTAGGCGTATGATATGGATTATCACGGTCTAGAGAATGTGGTTTTGCAAGCGGACAAACATGGAGCTGTGAATATTGAAGATGAAGTTAATGATCCTATGGAAGAAGATGATCATGCGCCAGAAAATAGAGTTGAAGATGATGGTACGAATACATTGATTCATAACACATTTAGTGGCAGAGCTGATCATGATGATCAAGATGACTTTGATGATGTTCATGATTTTCCTGTACTTGAGAAGGCATATGAGCCCCTTTATGAAGGCTCCCAAACAACTCTTCTCTCTGTTGTATTGTTGTTGTTGAACTTAAAGGTAATGAATGGTCTATCAAATATAGCAATCTCACGGATGTTAAGGTATGTCATATATGTCATCTTTTTTCATCTATTTTAATTGTTGTTAGTTCATCACTACTAAATAATGGATGAAATATGTACCATTAATATTCTTTATATTAACAAATTATTTTTTGTTGTAGATTGATTGGTGAGTTTTTGTTACCACCATCAAATATTTTACCTCGCTCATACCGAGATTTATCTGCCATTATGAAAGATATCGAAATGGAGTATCAAGCAATATATGCATGTCCCAGTGATCATATTATATATCATAAACAAAAGGAATTTGCAACAGAATGTCTGAAATGTCATATCAGTAGATATCAAATAGATCAACTAACAAAAAAGGTGTCTCGCAAGGTTCTTCATTATATTCGCATTATTCCATATATGCAACGATTATTTAGGTGCAAAAGCTTAGCGCAATTTATGGATTACCATGCACGGAATAGAAGTGGAGATGACATTCTTTGAATGCCTATGAATGGTTCTGCATTTAGGGACATGGAGGAAAAATGACCACACTTTAAAGAAGAACCTCGTAATCTCAGGCTTTCATTGGGACTGAATAGTGTCAATCCATTTGGAGAGCTGAGATCTATTTACTCGGTGTGGCCTATTTTTGTTATCAACAATAATATTCCTCCATGGATGTCAATAAAGACAGAGCACATAATGTTGTCAATGATTGTTCTAGGTATTTGTTTACATCAATTTTATTTAACGTAGTAGCATCTCATTTGTCTTATTTGTTTCATAATGACATATTTTTTTCATTCAATAGTCATGTACATTAATTTATATATATTGCAATAAAATGGTTATAATAATTATGTAATGTTTATGTTCGTTCAACTAGGTAAGTACCAAGTTAAAGATATGAATGCTATATCTAACCTCTTATCTAATTTAGTTACTAAAGTTATGGAATGGTGTCACTTCATGTATGATGTCTCTAGACCAATAGGACAAAGACAATTTCAATTCCATGCAATGCTTGTATGGACAATTCATGATGCCCCAGGGCTAACACATTTTTGTGGTATGTTATAACGTTTGACTGCACTTTAACAATATTTAATTTGATGAAGTAGATATCATACATGTTTTTAAAATAATCTATTCATTATATATAATTATAAAAATTGACATATTTAATCCAATTGTATATGATCTTGCAGGTCTTCAAACAAAGGGAAAATTTGCATGTCCAATTTGTGGTCCCAAGATGAAATCTTGTCGTTCAACAAGTTTAGGAAAGCAGGTGTTTGATGAGTATAGGAACTTCCTCTATAGAAATCATAAGTATCGAACTATTGAAAAACATCTTTTCAATGGGAAAGAGGAGACTACATCAAAACCACGAAGAATGACACCTCGCCTATGGAAGTTGGAATATAATAGAATTAATCGTCAAGGTTATACATCGGATCAAATTGTTTATCTATCATATGATAGTTTTGAATTTATATTTTTATATTGTGTTGCATTTATCGATGTTGTCATTGACAATGATTGTCATTGTTAATTTTTAACTTATATGCTTCATGAAGGCCTAAGGCACATTAATGGCTCTAATTTCCACAAGGACCTAAAAGTTATTCCGCATAATTTAGTAGGTTTCCTACTATGGAAAGCAGCTGCCATAAATTGCATTTGTTTGATACAATGCATATCTAAAGAATATATAATAGAAATATTATAGAAAATATTGGATGGAAGGCATGACAAAGAAAAAATTGTCAAAATTTGTAGTGACATTCAAGAAGCTAATCATGCAATGAAAAATGTCATTCAATTGAATAGTGATGGAGACCAAATTAATATAAGTGCCCTTCCTTGGTTGTTAACAGAGCAGCAAATCAATGCTATAAAAGAAGTCATACAAAAAATTTGATTTCCCACGATTTGCTGCAAACATAAAACAATATAATAACAAAGAAAGGTGAATTTAAATGTGGATGAAAATGCATGATTGGCATACCTTCATTAAGGTAATTATTCTGGTATATTATATACACTTGTATAATGCATGTACTTTTCAGTGTATTGTGTTTACTACTTTTGGAAAAATAATGAAAAGATCATTTTAGAATTGTTGCAGTATGTTCTACCTCTATCTCTCCCAAACAACTTTGACAACAATGTCAAGCAAGTTATATATGATCTTAGAAAATACATGAAGTAAGTAGCGATATTTGTTCAATTTGTTGTATACATCTTATAATTGTCATTTGTTTTACTTGTTATGTAATATACTATATATTTTTGTTAAATTTCATTAATATATTTGTGTCTTGAATCACTTGTAGATGGTTGTCATTTAAAGAAATCTATAAAAAAGATATAAATTATTGGAAGAGAAAAATTCCTAGTTTAATATGTGAAATACAAAAGTGTTTACCTTCGACCTTTTTCAATGCACAAGAATACTACCTCATACACCAAGTTGAGGAGATTGAATTGTGTGGACTTGTACACACAAGGTCAATGTGGATGGTTGAGAGGCACTTGAAATTTTTGATGGCTTTGGTTAGAAAAATAGCACATCTTGAGGGTTCTATGGTGGATGGATATATGGTATACCAGACCATGGTATACATTAGTGAATATATTCCTAAGTTTGCAGCAAAGATCCATGTAGATCGCATTTGAGATCCCAACTCCATTAACAAATTCAAAGGGGAGTACCTGATGGGGAAAGGTAGATTGAGGAAAGTGAGAGGTAATTATAAGATGGTCGTGGATATTAATTGGAATACATTTTACATATGGTTTTTATGTATATTGTACTTACTTAATTTTTAATCTTCAATATACATCAATTATAAATTAAGGTCGTATACTGTGGTATTTAACTAATTATGTCGCCGTGAATTAAATTTTTTTATAATAGCTATCAAGAGTGGATGCACTTATGATTTGTAATGCCACCAAATAATCTTGATTGATGATGGTATGGATTGAATGATGTCAAATAATCCGTCGCCAAGATTAACATGGGGAAGGTGGCTTCATTGGTTAAAGAAGCCTATCATAATGGAGATTCCAATGTTACACAAAGGAAATTGATTTAGCAATATGGTTTACAGATAAATGTGCACGATAAATATATTAATCACCCATATTATTTTAATTATTTCTTTTAAATTATATTGATGTATATATATGTTGAGATTGTTTTCTTTGCATTGCCATCTCGGCCAAGAATAAATATGTTTATCAACTAACCATATTTTAAATAATTTTTACATGTTTGACATATTGTGAAACACCATAAGATTATGGTGCAAATGGTCATAAATTTTGAATCAAAATGTTGGATGACATGAAGAAAACTTGTGATTTTGGTATAATTGTAGTCTTTCAGGTGACTAATGTTTCATCTAGAAGCGGCATACATCCAGAAGTCTCAGAAAATCGATACTATGGGATTTTGGATGATATAATTGAGTGTGACTTTAAGTTCCTTCAAATTAATTTTGTTCGTCGTCCTATGGTACATGCTATGATTGAATGAAAATGATCCTGAGAGAACTACTATTGAACATGATAATGGATTTACCATGGTTAATACAAGGTTGACTGCTTTAGCCGGAAATGAGCCCTATGTTCTTCCAAGCCAATATGAGTATTTTACTTAGAGGTTCCAGGTAAACCGGGTTGTTCATTTGTTGTTAGACATGATCCAAGAGGAAGGTCGGTAAAGTATAATGTGGTGGAAGAAAAAGATACCAAAGAACTAGAAGATGTAGATGATTATTAGGATCAACAGCTAGTTGATGATGTCCCTGATGAAGATGTCGAAGAGGAGGAACTAGATCATGATGATGTAGGAGTTAATGTTCATGAAGATGATATCCTTGTGGATGATGACATTATCGAATCTGATATCGATGATGATGATGATGATATGACCAATCCTTACAATGTCGAATCTGGATCGAATGATACAGACAAAAAGTTGGATGAAGAAGAAGATCAATGACATTGAAATGTTTGAGTTATTCGATTATATTATCTATTTGATATTAATTTCTTGATAGAATTATATATTTGACTTATGTGGTTACATAATTAATTCATGATTATTTTAATTTTTATGCCATTACATAATTAATTTAATGAGGTACTTTTTAATGTTTGAAAGGTCAAAAAATTAAAACATTTCAATAGTGATGTTAACAACTTTGAAATTAGTGTGTTTTATGTTTCATGTGATCATAAAAGATTAAAAAGTCAGTTGTAGAGATAGTTGTTCAGTGGTTGATGTGTAAAGGCCTTTAAAAGGCATAAAGTGATAATTGTAATGGTTGTTGATGGTTGAGGATTTAAAATACAAGCTCTTGACATTCGAAAATTTGTGTTTTTCTTCAAAATTTCTGTATTTTTCCTGTTATGCAGCATTGTATGGTCACATACAGCCATATTTTGATGTGAAATCAATTCCAAGTCATGAAGATATGTGTTAGCTTTTATTTGAATCTGATTTGAGGGCTTAAGGCATTGATTTGAGTTAGAAAGCTTCATTTCTTTGCATACAACCCGATTATAATGTTTTTGAGGGTTTTGTAGTCCAAACATGATATAAAGGGGCTCTTACACTTTTTGTGATTATTGTAGCTTGTGTAAGAGGCCCCATGGATACTGTTGTAATTGTAGGATGCATGAATAGGGCGTAGGATGAGAATAAAGAAGGTATAGCTGCTGTCCTCAAGATTTTTGTGAAGAAAAAGCATGTGAAATGAGAGGTTTAAGCCGAGGGTTTCTTGTTAAAATTACGTATGAGATATGATTTTATGAATTTTTATCCAGCACTCCACGGTTGTTTCAACACTGAATAGAATGATATATTATACACACACACACACACATATATATGTGTATGTATGCATGTATATATTTTAAATGTAAATGTAAATGCAATTACTGGATGCTCTCCTAGAACAATAAATGCAACATATCATTAAAGAAATCTATATTTATGTATATAAATGTGTATTTATAAATACAAGTGTAAATGCAAAGAACATATGGTTTTGTAGTGTTATAGATACAACATATCCATAAATTAATGTAATTGAAATTCTAAAGTCTTCAACACATAATATGAAATCGATCAAACTATTAAACTACATGAGAAATAAATGAAAACAGTAAATGCATATGTATGTGTATTTGTAAATGTAAGTGTAAAATAAATAAGAATAATGAAAATTATAAAAGAATATAAGGAAATTTTTAGAGTTTAGAGTGGGAGAGAGATAGAGGGTAGAGGGTTTAAGGGTTTAGAGTTTAAGGGTTAATGGGTTAGGGTCTAGGGTTGAAGATAGAGGGTGTTGGTTTGTTTTTTACACTGTAACCAGGTTGGTCTTCTAATCTACCTATGGGATTGTCAATTCCAATCAAGGGAAGCTCAAAGGACCTGGACCAACTGACGAGGACTTTAAAAAGCCTCCTACACTTTGGGCTCTGCAAGACCCGGGAGGGTGATCCCTTAATATGTTTACAACCTCTGCACCAATATCATAAACAACATTAACACATAACAGATAATCCCATTGAATAGCTCAACACAATAGGATAAGATCGAATAAAATTGGTTGTTCACTGATAATATCAACTATGTGGAGCATGAGATAACAACGACACAATCCATAGTAAAATATATTCATTAATTTGCAATTTGTAGCAAGCTCTAGGCAAAGAAAAAAATTTATTGAACTACACAAATTAGTACAACTTAGATCAGTGCCATATATCCATTGCAGGAGTCAAATTCATAAGCATCTAAAGGTTTATGACAGATTTAATACATAACATATAACTTATAATATCCCTGACAATATTGCATTACAATTTCATCAGTATGCATTCTTACCCAATACTACTTATCAAATCCTTATACATAACATATCCACCTATAATCCTATTCAAGCATTTTAATTAATTCCTTGAATTAAAGCTAAAATAAGGATTATACACACCACAATAGTGAGATGAATGAAACAATCCGTAGTCATCTTATTCAAAATTTAGATATGCATGTACAGTGGAGAGACATGAGTTTGAATTTATCATTTCAACTCAAATGCTAGTACTGTTATACAACATTAAATCCCCATGAATTCAAAACCGATTACAGAATAACTCAGAACCTAAATTGTATTTCTATCTAAAACCATCGGACTTTACAATTTGCTTTGCAACTTCACCGAGACTCGACCAAAATGATCTAACTTACTAACCCATACTTCTGGCCTTGAAATACTTCTTATAGAAAATGAAGGAGCAAACAAGCATCGGGCTAGAAAGTACACATGTCACCAGCCAAATGAAGCCTCTGGTGATATTCCAAAAATCGTTACAACAACCATCACCATGGAGAATATTCCAGTTCATCATGTTAGTTGAGGACAATTGAGGCAACAATAAAAAACCACAAGAAACCCACGCTGCAATCGCCATCAAAGCAAACACAGAGGTCGTTGTAACCACAACATCTGATTTACCACCCATTAGTAATTCATTCTTTTATTCCTCCTCAGTCAAATATTTATCTACCCGCCTCTTATATTCTTCATCAGTTGGTCAATCAAAATTAATTACCTCATTCACCTTGGCATTATAAGGTGTGTATTTTACTGCTACCTGATTTGCATCTCTTTCAAAAGATTCCAAAAATGAGCTCGTACTAATGATTTTATACATACAGCTCACCAACAAGTCATAATCTGAGTCATCACAAATTAATTTAATTTAATCATTGATGACCTCAGCTACCTGACCCTGCCACTGCTGGAATGACCTGATTTTCCCCTGCTCATCAATTATATCAGGTAACAATGTCTTGCCCCAATCATTGAAATTCTTCACCAACTCCCTAATCTTCCTACTCAAGTCATCTGGTAAGGTCTGAAAACCTTGCAATAATTTTACTAACACATGAGTAGGCTTTAATGATTGGGGCCTATTGTTTGTATCAAACCTTGAGGCCTTATACATGACATCTAGATCACTAGCCCTAGGGATCTAATTTTCAATCAATGGTATCACTACCTCCTAATCCCTATCAACATTCTTTATTGTATCTAACAGAAAA
Source organism: Sequoia sempervirens (assembly GCA_007258455.2). Lineage (NCBI taxonomy): Eukaryota > Viridiplantae > Streptophyta > Pinopsida > Cupressales > Cupressaceae > Sequoia > Sequoia sempervirens. The sequence goes on along the minus strand of VDFB02385896.1, from coordinate 6,077 downwards.
GAATAAAAATAATGTATAGATAGCAATTTATTATCAACCTTTTCATTCAAATTCCTTAAAACAGTAGTAACAATCTCTTTTTTCTTTGAAAGAGATCCCTCGTCACTTACCCTCAAAGATGCCTGTAACTCATCAATTCTTTGCAAGAGCTGATTCTTTGTAGGATCAACAGAGCACTATGTTTCTTTATCAATTTCCTCTAAAGAAGGGGTGAAGGCAGGATTCTAACTAGGAGACCCTGGTGTGGAAACAATTAGAGAAGCAAGAGGCACTGACCCTGCTGTGGAAGGTAATGTACTGGTCCCTGGAGCACTTGATGTCTCCCCAATCTGTTTATATCTGAACCTTTCCACCTCAGTTTGCAACTCAACATTCCTCTGTTGCATCTTGTTGTATTCTTCAATCAAAAGGTTATACTTCTCCATTAGGCTTTTATTTTCAGCGTCCTCCCTTTCAGTAGTCTTTTGGGCCAATTTGGCCACATTCACAGTTAAACTAGTGGCCTCAGTGGTTGAGGTCTCTGAAGCTCTCTTTATTATTAATCCCCCTCTGAAATTTGGATTAATGTCTATAATATTTGGCTTTCTCCCTTGTGGGGCCAATGCCCAAATTTCCAAGGTTTCATACTCTTCACTGAAAGAAAAATCTTGAAGTGTTTCCTTGACTTCTTCTTTAGATTCTTGCAAGGGATGCTTGGACTTCATAATAGCATTAAAGGCCACTGCATCTGCAATGTCACATTCAAGAAGAATCAATACACCAACCTGACTCACCAATTTTCTACCTTCCTCAGGAGTGATGTTCTTAAATTCTTACATTAATTTCAGCTTTCACTTCCCTATCATTCTCCTCGGGTCTCACTTGTCGTGTCTTAGTTCCCTTTCTCTCCTTACATTTATTTTGATATTCTTCAAACTTCATCCTCCATACCAATTGCAAGAATACAAGAGTCTTTACAAATGCATTGTCATCTATAAACTCCTTACATGCTTCCATTCTTGTATCTTGTACACTTTTTTCTTTCATATCTAAATCACATAAAACCAATTCAGCTGGCCTAGGAGGGGAAGACATACCAACCTGCATGACCTGATCAGTAACAATAATTTCATCTATCAAACTCTCCTGTGGTTGATCATTTCTTTTCCTTTTAGGGCTTGGCTCAGATGGTGGTGATGGGGGACTATCTTATGGTGATGACTCTAAATCAATGATCTTAATTGCCCCAAGCACTTTGAATTTTGGACCTGGTTGTGAAGGAAACTTCATAATTTGCTTCCCCTTTTTGTCCACTTCTTCCTCATCACTACTGCTATCCTTTTTTCTCCTGTAAATGGGCCACTTTTCTATAGGCTGGTATGCTGGTCTTGTTTCAAATGGTTTGGCACCTTGTTCTTGTACACCTAGACTCAGCTCTAAGTTTACTTTTTTGGTTCTCAAAGTGCCCATAATCTCTTTGAAGTTCTCCATCAAAAAATCAATTTTCTTATGGCAGGGACTGAACTCCAATAGTGGATCATATTTCGGATCCATTTTGTGCACAATATCTAAGGGTGATCCCACAATAGTGGTTTACAATTTTTAGCCAAAACCGATTAATTCCAATTATTATTTTCTTGAACTAAATCTTCACATTCCATGCTAAACCGGTGGAGGAATTTGAAGATGATGCAAACTAAGCAGAGTCCTACTCACATTTTTCTCAGACTCTTAAAACTATTATTTTTTCAAAAATTGAAATCAAATTGCACTTTTTCCATCTCCTATGAAAATTGGTTTTTTCAAAAACAACATTTTTAAAAGTGACACTACTAATCGGTGATAACGATAATTTTTTTTCCTCGTGGAAGGATAAAATTTATACCTTTGAATTTAGATTTGTAACTCCTGAGTATCTAAGCAGCTTCCACTTGGTTAGATATTTTTATTGAATATTTTTCAACAAGTTTCTCAAGTCAAACCAATTACACCCGATACACCGTATAACGGTAACGTTGTATATATCAAAATTCAATTTTTATTTATTTTTGTTGATCAAGTAATTTCAATATTTGGTGCACTCATATATTTTCAAAAATGATAATCTACTATTTTTCCATATGTGTAACAAAGACCTTCATTTTCTATGAAGAACCTATGTTTAATAAAACTAAAAAAAAAATACATAATAAAATCAAAACATACAAAAATTATATTCGTTGGATAGCTCGTTCCGAGGACTATCTGATTCCAGAAGGGTTTCTGAAGAATTCTCCATTTTCATCCTCAACCCGAACTCCGAAGTGTAAAAAAGTAGACTTTTTGTGTGTCTCAGGAGGGGTATGAGGGGCAAGGGGTTTGAGTGAACCCCTAGAGGTTCGTTCGAACCAGGGTTCGGCCGAACTCTGGTTCTAGTGAGCCTCTTCAAGGGGGTTCACTCAAACCCCCTCAAATGCTATGCTTTTTTTTTTTGCAGTCAAAATTTAAAGTGGTTCACTTGAACACTAGTTCGAGCGAACCCCTAATGAGTTCGGTCAAACCAGTAGGTTCGTACGGACGCCCAAAATCACTTTTTTTTTCTTTGGGGTCATTTTTGTGAGTTTTCCTTCCTCACTTGAATTGTAAACCACTATTGTGGCTTCACCCCTAATAGCTTATCATAAGCTATCCATTTCTCCTTGTTCAACTCCTGCTTATTTAGGTTGAACTCATTTCTGATCAGGTCCTCAGGAAAGTTGAACTCATGCACAAACTTGCCATCCTTTATTCTTTGTCTAAAAAGGGTAAAGAAACCCTTAGGATCATGCTGCTGCTTTGGACCACATCTCAAATGATAATCCTCAAAGAATTTCTCAAAGTGCACCCAACCTCCTTTTGAAAATGAAAAATCAGATACCACTATATAATTAGGGAAAAATGTTCCCTTACCCCTCCCTGTGAGGTTGTCCTCATGGATGCAACCTATCTGCCACATAACTTCTACAAACCCCACTCTTGGTGGCACATTTTATGGCAGTATATGAGGGGCTCCTTGAAAACCATATACCCTCAAAATAGTGCTGACTGGGTATGGGATAATGTCACCCCAGTTATGGCTGACTTTTAATTCTAGCTTCCTCCCCTTTGGCCTGAGGAAATCATGTAATTCCTCAGGAATCCTAGGTATATTCACCATCAATCTAGCCCTAAATTTAGAAGCAAAAGAATTATCAAATTGCACATAACTAGTGCTTTCCTTATTACAAGATAAATTTGTAGCCCATATATGTATTGGCAATCTTTCTCCATCAACCGATTTCCTTAAATTCATCTTCTCAGAGAAGAAGTCAACATTATTGAATAAAAACATATGCATCAGCATAGAATACGAAAATAATTGAGTGTTGGTATCATTTTTCTGTAGCTTTGACAGCCCCTCATGTATCATCTTAGCTAAGAAAGAAGCAAAGTCATATGTGACAGAGAAGTTAGGGTGTTGTATTTGCACCCCCATGAACATGTATGCAATGGGCATCACCACACCAGGACTGAAACCCAAAACCTGAGACAGTGAATAAAAAGTGGCCAGGAAATGATTTGCAAAACAATTTAATCTAAAAGATTCCTGGTCACTGGGGTTGATATGAAATCTTGAACCTCCTAACCTAGTAGATGAGGTGGAAGCAATTTAGCTCTAAAAAGAGACTTCAACTTTGCATATTCTTGCTTCATTTCCTCAAGGTTGATAGGCACCAAGTCCTCACTCGGTTCACTCAAGTCAAAAATCTATTGAATATCATCTCTGTTAATTCTTAACAAAACCTTTCTATCATTATCCCTAATTACCCGTGTGACAGGGCCATATCTTGCAGCTACTACCCTAAGCAGGTCTACATCAAGGAAAACATTCGGTACCACTCGCTTCCCCATATCATACATCCATCCATTTGAAAAAGGGTGAGGAAAATTCCTCTGTCCATACCACAATCTAAACATTTCCAAACTCGTAAGAGGAACCCTAGCATCAGCTATGTTGGAACAATTGTATACTAACCCCTCCCCCAGGATTTTCCATTGCATCAGAACCAATCCCTTCTTTCTATCATTCGTTGACAAGGGAAATTGATCCAAGAAATCATCATACAGGTTTCTTTTTAAATAGTCAATCTGGCCAGAATGTTGCTTAGGTGGTGCCATCTCGGACAAACTAGGGCTTCTTATAACTTCACACTTCAAATAGCTAGAACTAACCAGAGATATGAAATTATAGAACAAAATATTTCAATTTCTCACAATTTAAATAAACTATAGCCCTAAAATATTTATCAACAAGCCCTATGATAAGTACAACAAATCTTTTCCTTAATTCAAGCACAGAGTGACCGGGAAACATAGAAATTAACTCATGACTCTTTTAGCAGAAATCCCAAATTCTAGCTGTCAGGGTTCACAACCTTTCTCTCGACTCTATAACTGCTTCACAAAATACCTAAATGCTTTGTGACATACATAAAGCAGGAGAATTGATTTTATTTCGATCAAATTGTGCTAGTAAATGTCTCATCTGCCATTAAAGCTCACTTGCGCGCTGCACGAACAGCTCCAACCATATTTGATGTAGATTTAAATTCAAGCCGTTGATCCTTCATTTTGATCAAATCATCGATGGCTACCTTCAAAACAGGCTGACACAATTTCCAACATGGCCATAGGGGTCCACCATACCATACGCTGCGAAGGAAGTCCATGTGGTGATTGCCCGCAATATCGCAATCAGTAAAAATCCTGCAACTTTGGATCACGTGATGGTAGGCAACTGTAGATCTTGAGCATCAATGATCTCGTTCCTACAACATAGTCATTGGGCCTATCATTAACCCTCGCACAGCTTTTCCATCAAGATTATAACACATCCGTCAATTTGAATCACATGCATCTTAAGAGCACGTTAGTAACCCTCCTTTTAATGTATTTAAGGCTGGATTAGTGTTCCACGATATTTCCTTTATTCTTTCGGCTTCATCAGATGAGACACGTGGTGACCGCCCGTGATATCGCGATCGACCAAAGCACTCTGATGGGGCCATCACAGGATGGTGGGGAATGATTGAGATCAAACAGTAATTGATCAGCAGTCGCGCAATTTCATCCCCCAGAAGGACACGTGGCGACCGCCCGTGATATCGCAATAGGTAAAAATATTGCAGCTTCCGATCACGCGATGGTGGGCAACCATTGATATCCGAAGGAAATTTTATCAATGGTAGTGTGAATTCGATCCCTTCTGCAAAATAAAAAATTCATTAAAAAGGACGAGGGGGCATCACTAGGCCAATGTTAAACAACGACATAAGTTGTTTTTTAAAAGATGAAACACGGGGCCAACCAAGACTTAGGAAATAAAATCCTGCAGAGGAAATAAAGTATTAAAATCAAAGGGACTCAGCCTAGACGAACCGATATGACATAAGTTTTTTTAAAACCCATCAAAAGTGAATAAACAAATAGAAACTCTAGCCAAAGCTGAAATAAATATTGCTAGTTTTTGAAGGCTGACAAAGCTAAAACTCCAACCCTAAAACCTAAAACACCATGAAAGACCGTGAGACATAAGCAAGGCATGAGGAGAAACAAGGAGCAAAATATCGTTCCATCAATGGTTTAGTTGTATTATCTTATCTCCATTGAATGAAATGAAACTTCAAAATCTCGTGTGTAGAGCGTAATTAAGATGCAAGATGACCAAAAGGGACTGTCGCACAAACAACTCAACTATGCACAAAATATGTACAAAATATACAAACCTAAACTATTATTCATGGAATTTAAGAATACTTCAATTGAAGTATAACTTCAAGAATTTTCCATGAACTGGCAGTTCAAGAATATCTCATGTCATATCTTGGAGGAAGTTCTCAAAGATCTTATATGTTATGTGTTAAATTTGTCACAAACCCCTAGATGTTTATGAATTTGACTACATCAATGGATATATGGCATTGATGTAAGTTGTACTAATTTTTATGGTTTAGTATTTTGTTTTTCTTTACCTAGCCCATGCTACAAATTGCAAATCAATTGACTATTTTACACCATGGAATGTGTTGTAGTTATCTCAT
>VDFB02385895.1:0-12200 GCA_007258455.2 Sequoia sempervirens | reverse complement strand
TTGTAAAATATATATTCAATTTCATTATTTTTATGATGTTTTTCGATATATACGTTGTACCTTGCATACTAACATGATTATACAGGATTGTGGTATTGATATGCCACCTGAAGCAATAAGAGTTTATTTCAGGTTTGTTTTGTGAAAAATCTAATGATAAATTATTTTATTTAAGTTCTTTTATTTCTGGACAATGCATTAATTGTGGAAATCTTTCATTTTTAAGAATTTGTTTGCATGAAAGTGTTGATCAAGATTTTGGACAACAATTAGTAGATTTCAAAAGATTTAGGAATGTTCACTATTCTTTAAAAGATGGAAAAATAGGAAAGCGTTGTGATTTAGTTATAGAAAAAGTTAGTGTGCATGCATTTATGAGTGAATTTAAGAATAAAATTGTACCAAAATATGTCATGCACTCTGAACATGCTCGATGGCTTGATGGCCAATTTCGCGCATGTAGAAACACATTTCCAATTGGTACTATAATTTTAGTGGTTGATTTTGCGGAGAATTATACTCTCGCTCTACAAGAGGAAATTCAATCTCAATATTATAATTCAGTGCAAGTAGCTATGTTTGTCCATATTGTTTATAGACATGCAGATGATAGCACTAAGGATGATAGAAAAGTTTTGAGGGAGTATCATTTTTATTTGAGTGACAATTAGTTACACTTGTCAGAGTTTGTTCAATATTGTTTTAGTATATTTTATAGAAATTTAAGAGAAAGAGGAATCCATATGAAAGAACACCTCATATGGTCAGATAATTGTACGAGGCAGTTCAAGAATGCTAGAATGTTCTATTGGTTAAGTAGGGTTCACAAGGAACTTAATGTCCAACATATATGGAGTTTTTTTGAAGCTGGGCATGGTAAAGAACATGATGGAGCTGGTGTGTGTCAAAAGAATTATTTCTAGAGAACAATTAAAATTTGAGGATTTAGTAAAATTTAAAGATGCATGTGAGATTGTGGATTGGTGTAATAGAAGATTATCTACACTTGGTTCGAGTGATTACTCTACAGTTCATTGATTCTTTTGGTTGGTGGAAGAAGAGAACATTGTATCTAGAGTTGATTGTGAGACAATCAGTGGATCTACTAAATGACATTCATTTAGGAGTGCGACAACAAGCACATGGACTATTTGGACAAGGGAGCTTGCATTTTTTTGCCATTTTTGTATCTCAGGAGATTGGGAAACATGTGAAAATATAGAATGGGTTGAACAGTGGGAGCAAAGATTGTTGACACCTGTAGAAGCACATAATCAATATGAAAGAACTATTGGAGAAAATGATCAATTGTTTGCATCTGAGGATTATGACCGTGTTTAAGACCTTGTACAATAAGGTAATCTTAATTCAATTTATTTCATTTTATTTCACTTTATTAAGTTATTTTATAATACTAAATTATTTATATGGATATGCACAAGTTATCAAATTAAATTTTGTTGGCAGGACATGTGTATGTTGTTATTGCACCTGAGGGGAATGAAGAGCAAACAAACTATTGGTTGGATCGTTGTGTGGAAACTAAACATAAGTTGATAACACCTCAAGAAGATGATGATGGATTTCATTATCCAATAGGTACGGTGATCCCCTTAAGACACCCCCTTAAGCAAATTTTGATAACAAGTTTTAGATCCCCTTAAGCAATATTTTAGAACAAGTCTTTGATCCCCTTAAGAAAATTTTGAGAACTTATTTGATGGTGGTTTTTGAACATGTTTTCCAATAGGATTGGTGGTGGTTGTTGGCACTTGGCTACGAAAATACTTGAGAAGAAAGAATGGTCTACCTGCATTCAAAGACTATGAAACACATAAAAAGATTATACATTATTCACATTTGGTGGTGGAAACAAATATAAAACTAGAGCGGTATCGTGGAATACCTTCAAAAAAAAGTGCTATGGTCAATTTCTCTGGAAGAGCATGAGGCAATCATAGATGCATTAAAAAAGAGAGGATGCAAATGGTACACTCTGGAATAATTAAATACAAAAATAAATATAGTTTTAGTTTTATTTTGTCCTTTTAAATACATTTAAATACATGTTTCAACATTGGTCAAGGTGTTATTAGTTTAAATGATTTAAATTTTCCTTTATACATACTTAAGGCATAATCACAAAAGGATCTAGTCCATGTAGATTCAACCTAGACAACATGGAATACTTGGTAAAAATAGGTAATTATTAGTTAAATTATATTTAAATACATGTTTTGATTACATATTGATATTGCTTGTACATTAATAGTTAAAATTGATTTATTGTCATTTTTGTATCCTTAAGCCATCATTGCATTGATCTCATACTTTGAAACAAAAAGGAGAGGATGCCTGGATTCAACCTACAAACATGTGTGGAATACTTTTAAATGCAGGTACTTGAGTTTTGTACATATAGATAGTTTTATATAAATTAAAATATGTATGTTTTGATGATTTCATTGATATTGTTTGTACCTTTTTGATATTAGGTGGTGTGAAGACCTACTACACTCTAGCCATGAGTTTGAGATGTTCTTGAGATGGCATATCCAAATTTTGTAAACATTGTTTTGAGATGACATATATGTACATACATACTTATAGAATTAAACATACTCTATGTACTTCTATGTATCAAATCAATATTATATATATTTTGTTTCTTAAATGTGCATGTTTTCCTACTTTGAAACTTTATGTCTAATTGTATAATCACTAAATATCATGCATACATTATTGTTAAATCAACTATATCCTTAAGACGTATTATGACCCCTTAATACATCCCCTTAAGAAATTCTATTATGACCCCTTAAGACATCCCCTTAAGATGTTCTATTATGACCTTTTTAGACATCCCCTTAAGACCCCTTAAGACATCCCCTTAAGACCTTCTATTATGACCCCTTAAGACATCCCCTTAAGACCCCTTAAAACATACCCTTAAGACATTCTTTATGACCCCTTTAGACATCCCTTTAAGACCCCTTAAGACATCCCCTTAATTAAGACGTTCTATTATGACCCCTTTAGACATCCCCTTATGACGTCATTATTTGTTTTGACAACTTATAAATTAGTGTTAGATATTATTTATAGAATTTATTAATGCTTTTATTCTCTAATCTTCTATGGTATTGTTTATTTCTTAAAATTTTATCCTTTCTGGTATATAAATAGATTGCTTTTGTTTGTAAATTATGATTTATTGACTGATTATTGATTGATGTGAATTGAATAAGTTCATTGAGTAATTATCGCTATTTATTGAATGTACATATCATGTATATCATGTATGAAATCACTAAATTTGCAAAGTATAAATATTAAAATGTCATATTAATCCATGTATGAGATCACTAAATTTCACATTAATGTCCTATATTAATGTCTTGACTATGAACATAAAATGCATAAATGTACATGTGTAAATTAAAATTTCAAACAATAATAAAGTCCATAGTTTATAACATATTAAGTGCATTAAAACCAATATATTAAGTGCATGAAATAAAGTCCGGTCCGAGTACATGAGAAACAAGAAATATAGTCCATGAAATAAACAAATATAACACATAAAATCACATGTTTCTAGGTCATGTATTGTCTCTATAATCAAGAGACCTCTTCACACCATGCAGACTATGTGGATGACCCGAAACACTGTACAAGAGAAAGATGAAATCAAATGTAAGACAATGAAAAATGATTTAATGACAATTTAATTTATAATCCATCATAAAATTAAATTACCATCATATCTACGTCTAGATGCTTTGGTGCACCTAAAGCAACCTCTAAATTCTCTAAATCAATCTACATAAACAAGACAAAGAAATTCAAAATTAGACATACAACTCTACAATTTTTTTTTTAATTCAATTTAATTTATAATTTATCATATTTTAATTGTACTGTATTCCAAGGTTGTGCACTAGGCTCTTCTCTAGGGCCTGTCTGTACATGGTCAACTACAAGATGTGTCTCATGCTATAAAAGAAAAAGAATATGTAAAAATCTCATATTATGTATATATTCAATTTGAAATTTATAATTGACTTTAAATATAATAATTGAATTTAAATATAATAAAAAAATTAAATTACCATTTGATCTGGAACCTGCTCTACATGTTCTCCTGGTGTTGTAACTATGTCTGAGTCAAGGCTGAAAGTTGCACTAACAAAGTCCTACAAGATCAAAATTAAAGCATGTACAATTGAATTAGGTTAATATATATATATATATATATATTAAATTTTTCGCATTTTGTATAGAAAGTTTTGTAAACAACCTGGAAATCAATGGCCTCACAAGTAGCTACAACATCAAATGTTTGCCCAATGCCCATTCTTATTGTGGTATCAACCTAGACATACATGTACATAGACATTTAACACTTATAATATTCACAAGTGTACATGCATGCGTTTCATATATCTAGTGAATTCAAAACTCATAAAATTGTAACTATACTAATGTAAACTTTAAACAAATTTACAATATGAATGTACCTACCCCTGATCTATGACGTTCGATAGTGGAGGAGTGCTTGAAAATCCCTCAGGAGGAATCGACATGGATGCCGATTGACTCGCCTAAACCAACATAAATATTTCAAACACATATGTGATTCAATTATAAATTTAAAACTCAAGTTAAATAATTTATGATTTCATATATAATTAAAAAAATTGAAATCAAAATACCCCATAAGGGTTGCTGAGTATGATCGGTGTCGACGTATGTACTCGTGGAGCAGATGATTTCCTTGGCATCGTTAGTGTCATCTGTACACCAAACAATTTGATTGTTAAAATGTATTGCAAACTTTTATTTGATATATACAACCATCAAAATTCTTATAAAATGAACGTACATCTAGATGCATATTTATACCTGTGTCGCATTGTCCTTAGGGTGATGGTCTGTTGTGAGAAACTCTACAAATGAACTGATGAGACCATATGAACCACCAGAATCTCCCCGTCCACTTGAACTAGGTGTGGCCTGATCAGGTCCATAGCATACTTGATGACAAATAGTACATATATGGGGGATGGGCCTCAACACTCCTGGAGTGGTACTCAGACTAGCTCCATAAAAAAATCCTCCATCATCATCATCTCTATGCTCCCCACCCACTATCACAGAAGCATGCTGATCAAGGTCTCTTGTGAGTGTACTAAGGGAACCTAATGTTGAGACCATACTTGATGATGTACAGGTGCATGATGGGAGGACCATGAGAAACAACAAGGGGTTGCACATACATGGGGTGTCGGGGATCAACCCTTGCCCCTAATCTCTATTGTGGCATGCCGCCACCAACACCCTGAAATGATCTAAAATAAAAATAATTGGGCTTTTCCCCAAAAAAAACTCTACATACAATTTTCTCAAAAAATACAATGGGAACTCCCAATTAGCATGTGGGGGACTATTAAAAACCATATACCATCGATCCCAAAAATGTGCACTCATCTGCGGATGTATGCACCACCTCATGGATATTCTAGATTTGTTGAGTGGAATGGGTTGTCGAGTAACGAGGTCAAGAAAGTAGGGGGATAGATGGGATTTCGTTATTTTAAAGTCTAATATTTGTTTGTAAGAGAGACCATCAGAATAAAATTGTCTCATTTGTTCTCTCTCTCGTCGATGCCTATCAAGATTAGAATCGATCATCCTGATGGAATCAACAACGTTTTGCATCACATATGCAAAACGTCTCACACGTGGAGGAATCAATGCTTGACTTTTCATAGCATTGATTTTATTTTGTAAGGATGAAACTTGATCATTTATTCGTTCTCTCAAGTGAGCCTCGTCAGATGCGATAGGTGCTAGATGTGGCATATTAGGTGGAGGGGGAAGTGGATGTGGCTGTGGCTGAGGCGGTGGATTGATGATATCGTCAATGCTAAAATCATCCATGATATGCTCGATATAAATGTGCACCTACATTAAATCATACAAAATAGTCCACGTGCATACATATATTAAGATCATATATTTAATTGAAATAGGATGAGCAACATATATATTAAGATCATATATTTAATTGAAATGCACATATATATACATTGATTGTTCAACTCAAGAGCATGTCCATACAAAATTCAAAATTAAATGTATGCACATGTACATTTAAAATAAAAATATGATGCATAATTTTCATGCATACAAATTTCAAAATTTAAGAACTATATATGCAAATTTTTAATACATGCACATACATACTAAATAATAAACTTGAAACATTCACAAAAGCTCATTTTATGTCTAATACACACACACACATATATATTACAAATTTTCAGCAGGAGAAATCATCATCTAGTAGATAGTCATAAAATATATACTATTATATATTATTCATTATAAGTTCATAAATTCCACCAAATTCATAAATCCATGTCACTAAAAATATCCATATAGAACCAAAATCATAAATTCATGTCACTACAAATATCCATCTGGAACCAAATTTATAAATTCATCACACAAAATATCCATCGTTCACTAAATTTATAAATTCATATCTATTTAAGATCATTGTCTTAATTTAGAAACTATTGTGGCTCTCTACTACATAGATCTTCATTTCTTTGTGTTTTCCTTTAGAACGTATTCTCCTTCCCAGCCACATGATTTTCCACCATCCCATCCTAGCAGCCCTAAACAACACTGCAGGCTCTAATCCCCAGGATGAACATCCCCACAGAGGTGCCACTTCTATCTTTCACTTTGGACAATGTTTGACTGGATCTCGACGGTCTCTAAACACGGCACTGATTAGCCAAAACCACACACCCACGACTCTGCAAGTGGAGTGTGTCACTATGATGCATGAGTGGCGTGAAGGTGGTGGAGATGACGAGGAGGGATTTAAACATTGGATGGAATTGGATCCAGACATTTTAAAGGACATGAGCGAGCTCCATTTAGATTTTGTAACATGCAAGACATGTTTTAGAACACTTAAACTATCCACATGAAACAGCCCTAAATAATGAACAAACATTAGCATGCAAGCCCTCACGATATGTCTACAAACAATGTTACCTAATGGAAAACACAATTAACCCTATTACTGATGATAACTTGATCTTGATATTTGAAATAAATCAGTTGCCAAAGTAACCTTGACTACCAAATTTTAAGAACTTCTTTTGATCCCTCATGAAATACATTAACTCTTAAGAAATCTGAATTACGATTTAGGGTGACAGGATGGCTTAAGGGAATTTACGTCTAGTGAGGTCCTAGGAGAAAATGGCATGGGTCAAATGAATAAAATTTGGTGAAGTTGCCCAAGGCAACCAAATTTCATTAAGAGTCTTTAAAGAAAAAATGATGGCTTTAGGGTTTAGGGTTTAGACTTTAGAGTTTAGGGTTTAAGGTAATAGGATAGCTTAAGGGGATCTACATGCTGCAAGATCCTAGGAAACAATTACATGGCATAAGGTAATGAAATTTGGTGGAGTTGCCTAAGGCAACCAAATTTCATTAAGAGCCCAAGAAAAAATGATGGCTTTAGGGTTTACGGTTTAGATTTGTTTAGGTTTAGGGTTAGGATAACTTAAGGGGATATATGTAGAAGATCCTAGGACAAAATTACATGGCATAAGGGAATGAAATTTTGGTGGATTTTCAGAAGACAACCAAATTTCACTTTAAGGCCTGCAGGACAAAATGAATGGTTTAGTGTTTAGGATTTAGGATTTTAGGAGTTCAGTGGTTTAGGGCTTCATAAACTTATGGTAAAGCTCAGCCCCTTGAATATAAATGAACTTGGAAAGTTAGTGAAGAACATTTTTCTTGTGGAATAGGTTGATTGAGACTACCTGTTTCAACTGAATCCAACCTAGATCATGTGAAATATCATTCATATTATACTCTTTGTAGGATCTTATTATTGTTAAATTGGCTGTGTTCCTTGACCCAAACAGCCTTTGATCCTTTAAGAAATGTCATATTGGGACCCCTTAAGAAATTGAATTATGATTTAGGTGAAAAGGATGGCTTATGTAATTCACGCCTAGTGAGTACTAGTTGAAATGCATGCCTTTACAATAAAATTTTATGAAGTTTCCTAAGGCAACCAAATTTCATTAAGAGCCTTTAAAGAAAAAACATGGCTTTAGGGTTTAGGGTTTAGACTTTAGAGTTTAGGGTTTAGCCCGTAATAGGATAGCTTAAGGGGATCTACATGTAGTAAGATCCTAGGACAAAATTACATGGCATAAGGGAATGAAGTTTGGTGGAGTTGCCTAAGGAAACCAAATTTCATTAAGAGCCTAAGAAAAAATGATGGCTTTAGGGTTTAGGGTTTAGGGTAATAAGATAGCTCAAGGGGATATATGTAGTAAGATCCTAGGACAAAATTACATGGCATAAGGGAATGAAATTCGATGGATTTTCCTAAGACAACTAAATTTCACTTTAAGGTCAGGTAGGACAAAATGAATGGTTTAGTGTTTAGGATTTAGATTTTAGAGTTCAGGGTTTAGGGTTTACAAAACCTAGGGTGAAGTTTTGGTGCCCCTTGGAATATAATGAACTTGAAAGTTAGTGAAGAAATTTTTCTTGTGGAATAGTTGATTGAGATTTACTGTTGTTTCAACTGACCAATCTAGATCATGAAATCTCATTCATATTATAATCTTGTAGGATCTTATTATTGTTAAATTTGGTTGCCTTGGGCAACTTTGATCACCAAATTTAAAAAAATTATTTTATCCCCTTAAGAAATTTCATATTGAGACCCCTTAAGAAATTAAATTATGATTTAGGGTGACAAGATGGCTTAAGGGGATCTACGTCTAGTGAGGTCCTAGGAGAAAATGACATGGATCAAGTGAATAAAATTTGGTGAAGTTTCCCAAGGCAACCAAATTTCATTAAGAGCCTTTAAAGAAAAAATGATGGCTTTAGGGTTTAGGGTTTAGATTTTAGAGTTTAGGGTTTAGGGTAATAGGATAACTTAAGGGGATCTACATGTAGTAAGATCCTTGGACAAAATTACATGGCATAAGGGAATGAAATTTGGTGGATTTTCCTAAGACAACCAAATTTAACTTTAAGGTCCTAGGTAGGACCAAATGAATGGTTTAGTGTTTAGGGTTTAGATTTTAGAGTTTAGGGTTTAGGGTTTACAAAACTTAGGGTAAAGTTTTGGTGCCCCTTGTAATATTTAATGAACTTGCAAGTTAGTGAAGAACATTTTCTTGTGGAATAGTTGATTGAGATCTAATCTTGTTTCAACTGACCAACCTAGATCATGAAATCTCATTCATATTATAATCTTGCACGATCTTATTATTGTTAAATTTGGTTGCCTTGGGCAACTTCACCAAATTTTAAGAACTTCTTTGATCCCCTTAAGAAATTTCATATTGGGACCCCTTAAGAAATTGATTTATGATTTAGGGTGATAGGATGGCTTAAGGGGATCTAGATGTCTAGTGAGGTCCAAATTTAATCATACTATAGCCTCATTGGTTCCATCTAGCTCTGGGTCAAAAGTGTTTACCCCTCTAATAAAAAAAAGTATCATGTTAAAAATGAATCAATCTATACATATCACAAAAATAACAATAATCTTAAATGTAACCCATACTCTAACCATAATAGAATGCTAAATGATCCCCACCCCTAACCATATCCTAATTGAATTGTAAACCTCATTGAAACTTAATTAAATTATAACCTTTACCTAATCTTAAAATGTATTCCTATATTATATTATATTAATATTATATTTAAACACCATATTTGCATTATAATTATATTAATATTTATTATATATTCCTAATTGTAACCCAACCCAAACAATGCAAAACCTAATTGAATTAAGCCTAATCCTCATTGAAACCCCAAGTAAATTATAACATTACCTATCCTTAATTGTAATCTTATATTATATTTTATGATATTAAATATTTATATTATTTAATATATTATATTAGGGCGGGTGCATGAAGTTGGGTTACACTTTTGTGGCCAACTTCAAAAAAATATTGGAAATGACATAACGTGAGTACGTTATAATGTGCTCATGTTATAACACGCTCACGCTATTTCATTTTAAAAGAAAAAAAAAGCAAAAGCTATTCATTTTCTCTTTTCTCTTTTTCTGCTCTACCTGTGGCGAAAAACCCTCATTTTTGCACTCGCGTTCTAGGAGGAGGCATTCTTCAAAATTCATCAACAATAGTTGCTTTTTGTTGGCAAAGATGGTGCCACGATGACAAAGAGGTGCAGGAGGTACGTATTGTTTGCTATTTGTTTTGAATTTCTTAGTTTCAAGTTGATTTTGTTTGTTTTAGGTTAGATTTGATTTTTTTTTTTTAATTTGTAGGAGATACAAATAATCTTGAAAATCCTCAACAAGAAGAACAGGAAAATCCTCAACAAAATCAGCCTCCTTCACCCATCACTCAACACCCTCCTGGCACTCAACAAAATTTGAGTGAAATTGAAAATAAAAAATAAAAAATTGAGGATCTTATCAGTAGGTTGAGTGATCCAAATGCTTCAACCGCAGAAAGAATGACACTAGAAAATTCAATGAAAGAGATGATAAAAAATGTAGATTCAATAACCCAACAAATAACAGGATGGCAAGATAGGAGGCAGACAGTTAGGGCATATTATGCAGATAAACTATCATATAAACAAGTAAAAGATTTAAAAATTACTAAAGGTGATTTGTGATCTCTATTCACTGACCCTAGAACAAATCAAAATCTTAGCCTCAATGCGAAGAGGTTTACTATTCATTGGTGCCACCACCAAGAGATTAGGAACCATTTTTATGATAGGTGGTACTTGGTCTTTGATTACCCACAGTGCAATAATTGTGAAATCCCCTAATATTTTCTTAGGAAACTATACAGTGAGTTTGTATTGAACCAAATCCCAAATTATTTTGATGTGAGGGAGTTCCAGGGGAGAGGTGGGGGGTTGGCTCAGGATAGGCCTGGTGCATAGCTGGATCCTACGCGGAAAGGGAGATGACCACTCACTAGGCCGCCTCATGAGCACATTGTTATGCCTACCATTGCGAAGGAGAGATGACGTAGAGGCATTGCAGGTGATCAACACTTTGAGCCGGAGTGTCATCCATCACTAGCCCTATTGTATTTCACCGTCCAGGGGAGTCTTTGGGTGGTGGCCTTCAAACCCATGTGCATCAATCTTGTGGGGCGACTTGTTCATATGACCCCACTGACACTCAGGAGGCTGCTACGCAAGATCCGTATGCTGATACATAGGATCTGTGTGTTGCTACACAAGATTCGTATGCTGCTACAGGGATGGAGAGGATGACTAGCATTTTGCATCGTGCATATGGCATTGATAGTCAGGTAAAAGTCAACATGTTCATTGGATTTAATTTGTTAAATTTCAATTCTAAAATGCATGATTAACTAATTTAGTTTTATTATTTTAATAAAATTGCAGGGTCACAGTGCTGAGACTAGATACACCGGTCCTCCACCTACTTATTTTTGCAGTACACCTATCAATGGGGTATGTAACTAGTAAACAATTATAAATTTATTACATGTCAATATCATTTTTTTATGAATGGTATTTTAATACATGTGATTTTGGATGTTGAACAAGATAATATTGGTGGTTTCAAGCAAACACCTCCTAGTTCCAGTGGATTCACTCAAACGTACACAGAGGTAATAGAATAAATAGAACTTAACTAATGAATTCTACTTAATAGATTTGTGTAGTTTATATTCATATTGTTGGTTACGTTGCATTACACATCATTCAAACTCAAAGCATTACTTCAAATTCCATAACTAATAACTAGATGTTGATAGATGAAAAAATTTCAACTGTACAATATAGTTGTTTAGAAAGTCAACATAAGCAACACGATGCAATTACTTCACATGGAGGCATGTGCTTGCAAAGGTGCACCAACACGACAAACTATGGATGCTTGGAAAAAATCTATGAACCATAATAGTAAGAAATAGCATAGACAAGGAAGTTAGTGATGCATAGCATCATATCAAAACACTCAATCATCAGGGTACATCTGATGCAGAGCATCCAACAAACACCATCAACATCATTTATTCAAGGGATTTCAATCCCAAATAGAATCAGGAGAAGATCAAATATAATTTCATTAGAAATCTACTTTTCATTCAACCAAAATC
>VDFB02385894.1:0-19829 GCA_007258455.2 Sequoia sempervirens | reverse complement strand
TATGTAATCCTATCTAATAAGATATTCCCAACATAATTTATTTTACTTTATTCTTCCCCAATTTCACATAATTAATTCACTAGACAAAATGTAACCTTTTCAAATTCATTGAAATCTATTTATAACCAACAAGAAAATCAAATAATCAATTAAGAAATGCATTTTGATTCAAGTATGAGTTAGCATAGGTCAAACAAGACATATCTTGTACTTGAATTGAGTATGATCAAGTATTTTAATGGAAGGCCTAGTATGACATCTCCAAAATAACCACCATTGGTGATAACTCAAACCTACATAATTAGGTGGAGAAATAACCTATACCTACATGCTTAATTTTGATGTCAAGCATATCTACATGTATACTATAGCCGAAGAATAACATAATTACCTATTAGGATACATGTATAATCAATACATCCAAAACATCATAGTACTAGGAAAACATCCATACACAATATAAGTCACATTACACACAACTTGATGCATTCAGGGGAGGTCCTACAACACAACTTAACACAAAATCAACCAATAACAACAATTTCAAGCCACAATTCTCAAAATTCGTCTCTTTTCACCAAATCAACACTCTTGTAGCATTGCCAACTCACTCAATTGGGTATAACTCTTAAATGAGCTCCTTTCATACCAAGACTTGAACCTTTTCAAAGATCCATTAGGGAATACATTAACATACTAACAAATCACAATGGACTTCTCTTGAACAATTCCTTTAGAACTAGATTTACACGCTTCTAGGCCTCTAATTAGGCCTCTTTTATAAAGGAATTTTCCTTGAGACCTTTCAACATTCCTCAAAACCCCTAGGGTACCAATCAACATGTACTTAAACCATAGAATTCACAACTTTTTTACAAAGATACTCACTTTAAAGATCCAAAACATAAAACCCTCTTTATTCCCCTAAAACCTAGGGTTTTATTGAAATCACATATCAAACCTTCAAAAACCCTTTTCAAACCATAAAAAAGGTCCAATAAGGCCTATACATACTCAATTCAACTTTTAACAATGCTTCCCCAAGCCTTTACATACTTTGTCTTCACAAAACCTCATAAATTCATTAGGAAAACTCAAGTTTCCTCACTAGGGCTTCATGCCCAACAAAAAACTCGGCCTCCCCTTCACTCAAACATCATATTATCACCATACACTAATTATTTACACCCATTACACTAAGTTACATGCATCATAGAAGGTGGAATGGGTCCATTTTGAAATTTGGACTTACAAAACCCTTAAAATGGTAAACTCACTGGCTAGCTCATAAAAATGTCTTCAACTTTCACCAAATTGAATATAAAACCCTCAAAATTGATTCATATCAAAGCTAACACACATAACTAAAGTTATCAAAGCAATTTAGATTGATAAAGGTCTGTACAGATCCGTACAGTGACTGGTAAAGAAGGAAAAGCACAAAAATCACTAAAAAAGCAGAGTTTTATTGATTTTTCTTCCTTGCAATCTTCAAGATCAATATTCAATCAATTATTTTACATCATATATATAATTTTTCCCTCCTAAAATAAATTTCCAATGCCCACAAACTAACTTTTGAATTGCTAACCATTGGCATTCCTCTAAAAATGCAATTTTGCAACTTTTTGGCAACTTTACATCTTTTTCAATATTTTGCATTTTTTTTGCAAACCAGACCCTCTAGACACCTAAATACCATCAAATATGACCTATTACAATATAAAATGGTCTCATTGACCTTATTTTATGCAAAAACTCCAAATTCCTAAAGCCTAGACCTTAACAACTTTTCTTGAAAAATTTTGATCAATGGTGCCCTTGCACCATACACCCCAACTTTGAAGTTTTCCAAGTCTCTTGGAAAATATGTTATAACTTGTCCTTCTTTGTGCTCTTTAGATCTTTGACCTTCTTGATTATTGTCTTAAGATTTACCCTGCCTTGTCTCTTCACTTCCTGATTTACCCTGCCTTGTCTCTTCACTTCCTTTAACATTCTTGCACTTATCTTTATTTGAACTTGTCTTCAACTATATACTTTGTCATGTGGGTTGTCTTTCCACTCTTCCATCATCAAATTCTAGCATTGCACTTTCCTTTACATTTGTATTCAACCCTTTTTCAACTGTCATCTCTTTACTCTTTGCTTCTTGTTCCATCCTCGGTCCCATGCTCTTTTTGTCTACATCCTTACCATTTTCAACTATACCTTTACACTTACTAGCCTCTATCAAACCCGCAACTATCCTTTTCACTATCCCATCATTCTTACAACCCTCTATCCTCTTATTTATTGTCTTCTCAACCTCATAAATTTTTTCTCTTATAGTATTCAACTGTCCATCCACTCTCTTTGCCACCACAAGGAAAATCATTGTCCCTACAATTATCTAATCACATTTTTCTTTCCTTTCCATAGGCTTTTCACACTTACTCTACACTATATCTTTCTGAGACACAATTTCATCTACTTTCTTTTTCCATATGAAAGCATTCTTTCTCACAACAACTGACTGCCTATCATCTTCTCTATTCTTATCTACTATCTCAACTCTGTCAATCCTTGCACTGGTTGCCAATCCCTTATCTTTACCTTCATCAACATTCACATATTCCTTTCTCCCGAGCATGATAATCTCACCTTGTTCATTTACTCCTTCATTCAATGGAGTTTGTATATATTCCCATCCATTTCTATTGTATATGTATTTTGTCTTCCATTATGCATGGCTGACCTATCAAACTGCTAGGGCCTTCCTAGCAACATGTGGAAACAATTTGTAGACACATAAAATTGACCTAGGCCCGCAAGTCCTATTTTTGCCGCATTTCTTCCTAGCATAATTAAAATATTTAATTATGTCTTATGGTCCATTTCAACTATTAATTAAATAATTTGTAATTATTTAATTAATTCATTTCTCTTGATTATTTTAATAAATAAATTTTATTTATTTATTTAAATATGTCGCTAATCTTTCTAAATGTCTCTCTATGATTAAATAAATTCTTAAATTTATTTAATTATCTTTTATTCTTCTTGATTATTTAAATAAATAAACTTTATTTATTTATTTAAATATGTCATTAATTTCTAATGTCTTCTCATAATTAAATAAATTCTTTAATTTATTTAATTACTATCCACCTTGAATTTTCCTAATTTTAAATAAAGTCATGACCCTGCCCTTTTGAATTAAATTAATTTTTAATTCAAAATAACAACTTTTCTCCATAAATCAAGTAATTTCTAATATTATTTGATTTTCCAACTCTCTCTTTTTCCATGCCATTCTTATCCCCTTGTCACATGCATTCTTGACCTTTGATTTGATTTTCCCAAAATCAAATCTCAACCCTCTATTTCAAATTTTACCCTAATGCTGCCATAACCCTAATTATGGGTTGTCACATTCAATCTTAACCATTGATCTTAGGGCATTTTCCAATCTTCAATCTTGGCCATTCATCCAAAATTGACTTTTCTATAAAATGGAAATTTTGGTCTCATTTGGACATTTCATCTCATCTATATCTTAGGAAATCTTGACATTTTCCCATCTTGACATCTTGGCATTTCCATACTTTAGGCTTGCTTCATGGTTGCTTCATAGTTGCATAATTGCATTGTGTTTCTTTTTAGATATAATCCTTCAACATTTTCTTAGGACATTGTCACTATCATAGGTTGCTGATCATAAATCTAAGGGCAAACATAATATTGTAGCAAATAGAGAAGGTGCAATGGAGGTCAATCATGGAGTTTGAAGACATTTGGTAATATTGTTCTTGTTTTCATGCTGTTTATTTCTTTTTGTTTCATTTTTTGCTTTGGGTTATCTTATTTTATGCTCTAATTTGTGAACCTAGGTTTTTTCCTAAGCTACATTAGTGAACTCGACACCAAAATTGTGCATTTTGTTTTTTTTCGTAAGGAATTTTTTTATGTTTTTGCAGGTACATGTATGACATGATGCATTTGCTATTTTTTGAGTTGCATTCGTATTTTCACAATGCATTTTCCATCTAGAACAATGCATTTGCTCTGCTGCAACACATATGCATTGCAAAACGATGCATTTTCCATACCGCAATGCATTTGCTTTGCAAGTCAACACATTTTTTTGCAAATTTTAACCTTTGGTCCTAAGATGCATTTGCTGGGCAGAACAATGCATTTTCTTGGAAATTTCCAGTAATCTGCCTTGTGATGCATTTCACCTGCAGAATGACACAATCATCTGGTAAAATTTTATTTTCAGTTTTTGTAGAATTTTTTCTAGATTTTTCTTTGTCATTTAGTAGCATAAGGGTTTTTCTAGTTACTAATCTATTGTGGCAGCATGTGGCTTCAAATTTTTGTGGGTCCAAGGAATTTTTAAGACTACTAACAAGTGGTTTTGTAGGTTTGAATGTCCAAGGGTTTTATTTTGAAACCACTTTTGTTTGCCTTAGATTAGAAAACACTTCCATTGGTGCTTTAAAAAGAACAATTGTTTGTCTCATCTAGATTTAATTAAGAGGTCAAAGAACATTGCTTGATTGTGTTTGAAGGTGGTAGGTGATTATGCTTTCACCTTGTGCAAACTCGGTGATCATAAAGCCATACCCATATTTTTTTATGTTTTAAACCTTAGAGAGGCCTGCCTCGAAAGAGGGAATTACTCCAACTGGTTTTTCACTCGGGTCGATATATAAAAGGACAAGACTAAATTGTCAAGTCCTCATGGTATGTAGGCCTTAGCCGTGTAGTATCATTCGAAAATGGGTACCTACCTTTTCTTTTAAAGGTATAAGAGCCCCTAATAGAGTGATTAAAGCCTTAAGTGGCTTTCTATATGCTCGAGAGGTGCCATGTCCCCGAGTATCTACTAGAACCCTTTTGTGTAGTGGCCAAAAACCCATCTATTTGCTAGCACAACAACAGTCGTTGCAAAGGAATCCAGATTATCACAGTTCTTAGTAGAGGTGAAAAGTTTTCCATGGGATATTTATGGAGGCTTGAAGCTTGGTTGACCCAAGAAGTGAGTGCAATGTAAGGGGGAGCCTGTGTGGCCAAGCTTCTAGATCACCCACTAAGAATAAGTGCGGCTAGGGAAACCCACGTGGAATCTATCAAATATAGTCCTTACCTAACCTAAGATTTTGCTTGTCTTCATTGTGCATGTTTTCATCATTCAAAGACAAAATATTGTGTTTTCCAAGTGTTTTTTGAGACATTGAAACAAATAAACACCTTTCACAGACCTGGAAACAATCATTCAACTTGAAACAATTTGGAAATTTTTGCCAAAATTGCAAACAAATTAGACTTCCATTCTTCTTGCAACACATTTTCTATTTTTTGCAACACATTCGCTCTGTTGAACCACATTTGAAACATTATGTGTCACAATTGCTCTGCTAAAATATATTTTCTACCTTTTGTAACACATCTGGCTATCCTAAACCACATTTTCTTTCTAGATCGATGCAATCACTTTTTTGTACCACATCCATGACCTATAGCAACACATTCGCTTATCTTGAGATGCATTTGATAGCTTGCAACATATTTGTGACTTGAAACAACACAATTGCTTGGAAAAAACAAAAAACATTGTTATAGTCCAAAACTTGAGTCCAAACATTTTCCATCTACTATCAAACATCTTTTTCCAATGGCCTCAGTTAAAAAATAGACAAGGCTCAAATCCTTTATTCTTTTCATTTTTAGCTTGCATTCTCCCATAGGTTCATTCTTGCAAAATTTTAGTTACATCCTTAGGGTCCATCATCATCATTTTCAGCCATAAACTAGTCCTCATTTTTCATACCTTAATTTCCTTTCATCCTAGTCTTCATTGTCCTTTTGCATTTGTCATTTCCTTTAGACAACATTGTCATATTGCATCTCTTATTGCCAAAAAACCCCCAAAAATATAGTTGCATTTGCATCCCTTATTCAAAAAAATTCAAAAACATAGTTTCATATCATTCCCATTCATAGACTCAGTTGTCATTTTCATCCTCCTCATTTGAGAAAAATCCTTATATGGTTGAGACTAGGCTCCAAAGAAAAAGAAGAAAAATGGATTCTTTTGGACAAGACATCAACACCTATAACTTTACCAATGACATGAACCAAGACACATCTTTTATCAATCCTTTCAATGACATGAACATTATATGTTCCTCGTGCAACCCCTTTGAACCATTCATACATAGAGATGAACACAGATGTTTATTTGATGAAGACGTAGAAGCTGCAACTCAAAATCTTGAAGTGGCCTCCTTTGTGGAAGAATTGGTCTTGCAAGATAAAGACAAATATTTAGCCATGCTTTTACACCAAGGGGCCAAATTTCCACGTGGATTTGACATTAATACCTTAAGGGAAGCCTCTCCTAACCATGATGCAAAAAATACCACAAATAATACCTCCAACACTAGTCAACCTCAAAACAATGCAAACAACAATGCCATGCAATGTGCCAAAAACACCATCAATTCTACCTATAATGGTGCATCTAGTCAAAACACTTCCAACATGATTAATGCAACATCCATTGGAGGGACATCAACCATGTCACAAGCCATGTCACAATCCATGCCTCAAATGTCAACAACATCCTCACAATTAATTGAAGCTACCTTTGGATCCTCATCAATGGGGGGAAATTATTCAAACCTCTTATTTGGGGCTTCATCTAGTGCCATGGGAACAACATCTTCAAATCCTTTATTTGGTGCTTCAAATAATGCCATAGGATAAAATTCACTCAACCCCTTTTGGAGAAATAAATGACGGATTTCCATTCCATGACCCCAACCAAATGTCAATACTTCATCACAACTCAATACCAATATACCTCAAAGGCAAAATACCAACATTCCCTATGGACACATGTAACAATTTGGACAAGGAAATTAGATGACACAACACATGACTTCATTTGGACAAAAAAATACTCAAGGTCAACACATTCCACAAATATCAACCAATACATCTGGAGGGCACATTTCCACATATGTGTCACACATCCATACCCATCAACATGTCCCTAATCAAAACACACAATACCAGAAACATTCAAATCAAAACATGTCAAATATTTCACAACACATCCCACAAAAAATACAAACACGTCTTCACAACAAATGGGGACACATGTAATACCTCTTGCTAACATGTGTGATGCTATGAACAACCCCATAATTGATGCATTCACATCCTGAATTGCGACCTTGCAGAAATAGATGGAGAACATACAAATGCAATAGAAAAAGTATCACACATCATATGACCTATGCCCATACCCTTTTGACATGAGTTTACACATGCCGAGCTTCCTTCTTGGATACGTGGTGCCAAAATTCACTAAATACAAAGGAAAGACGAACCCCCTTGAACACATTCAATAATTTACAACCAATTGCGTGGACATCGCCTATGAACATACTTATTTGATGAGACTCTTTCCTAGGAGTCTTTTGGGTCCCGCACTTGAGTGGTTTACTACCTTACAAAAATGAATAAAATCATGGGACGAACTTGTAGACAAATTTGTACAAAATTAAGGGTATGTGCAGGATCATCATGGAAAAAAGCCCTTAAGTGGCAAAAAAATTAGAAAAATCGAGTTAGGCAACTTGACGAAAAATTTGAATAAGTTATCTATATTATTTCAAAAATATGTAAGAATAGAATTTGTAGAAAATTGAATGTAGTTTTAAAACTACTAGGTTTATTTAAAAAAAATTCATTTGATGAAAATTTGAAATTTCAATGTAGTAGTACTTAATTTCAGGAAAAAATAAGAAGTAGGTGTCTATTTGACCACCCTAATAAAATAAAATGATAATATTTTTTATAAGATTTTAGATATAATATAGAGGACTCATGTCCCGTGATGCATATTTTTTGTAATTTTTTCCAAGTAAATAATTAATTATGAATTTTTATTACAAATTTAAAAAATATAAAAATTTGTATGTCTACCACCTTAACTTGGTCAAAACTTCATGAAATTCATTTTTATTTTTAATCCTATATGCAAAGCATAGAATGTGACGATGTTTTAGATTCAAAAAATGTGATACTGTTTGAAAGCTATATATGTTTTTCAATCAACCTATCAATCAGGACTTTAGTCGTAATTCAAATAGAAAATTAATAATAATTATTTATTAAATTCAAAGTAAAGCATAATTTATATTGGTGGAAAGCTGAGAATCTCCTTTAAAAACTCTTTTCATTTCATCAATTTTGGGTAAGAAAAAGGTCATTGGCCACATACCCTACACATACCCATCATATCACCACTTTTTGGCCCATCATGATCCTGCACATACCCTTAAGCATATAACATTGATAGAGATGTATCCATTACCAATCTATGCACACTTACTCAAGAGGATACTGGTGAGACCTTTATTCCATTTTTCCAAAGATTGAGAAGTCTAGCAAGTCGTTGTCACGTTGAGATACCAGAAAGAGAAAAAGTTGACATGTTTGTCCAAAACCTCCTAGGCCCATTGAAATTCAGCTTGCAAGTTCATTGTTGTACCACCTTCACAGACTTAGTTGAAAAGGGAGTCCAACTAGAAGAGGACCTTATTGCTAAAGGAGAGCTCAAATATGGCCCTAAGAACACAAACACAAATCCACCTGCTGACAAGAATAAATACTGGGTCAAGAATAAACACATCACCGATGATAGCTTTGTTGACACTAAGGCGGTAAACACAACAGGTCTTGTACTCACTCTCAAAGGAGCTCAACCAAAAAATGCACCATTGATCACACCAACACCTACTGCCAATGCTATTCAAAATAATCAAAACAATCAAAACCAAGGACAACCATGTCAAACCAGGAAATTCCCAAAGAGATGTACATATGCCGCCTTGGGAGAACCAATCGAAGAAGTCCTTAAGAAGCTCCTTCAAAATAGTGTCATCACATTAGAAAACCCTAAGCCATATGACCTAGGATAGTTTAAGCTATCTTAGTGGGATGACAATGCATTCTGTGATTACCACCATGCAAAAGGGCATAAAACCTCCTCTTGTCAATAATTAAGAAACCTTGTACAAGACCTCATTCAAAATCATACCATTGAACTAGGTGGACAATAATTCATGTCAAACACAGACCATAAAATTCACAAGAACCCACTATAGGACCATTGTTCAAATAATCCCTCAATGTCAGGTCCCAAGACTAATAATAATCGTGCCAATTACACTCGCACCGCCTTCGACTATTTTGGCGGACCCATTATTAACCACCTCTGAGTTGCCAATGAATATGTCAATACCATTACTATCAAGAGAGCACCTGAATGTAAATGTCACTACCCATGGTGGAAAAGTCACTATAGTTTGTCCTACACCCCCTAGATAGCTGAAAATCACCATACTTGGTCCATCTTCCAAGCAGTCACAATCTGGGCCATCCACCAAACAGTCACAACCTAAGGGACAATTCAACCTCATTGACCAATTAGGAAAAACACCTACTCAAATATTTATACTTGAGTTGTTACGTATTTCTCCTGTGCACAAGGCCATACTTGACAAAAATTTACAAGTCTTCAGTCCCTCATGACATTGATGTCAACCAATTTGAAGCCATGGTGGGATACCTAACCACTCCCCATCACATAACATTTTCAGACCAAGACTATTCATCACCAAAATCCTCTCATAATGACGCAATACACATTGAAGTCTTTATCAATAAACATAAGATCAGACAAGTTTTAGTAGATGGCGGAGTAGGACTGAACATATGCTCCCTAAAACTGGTTAAGGCTCTAGGCTTCTTTGATTCTTGTGTAGACGCTACCAAGAGTATTGTTATAAAGGCGTATAATGATGAAGAACACTCCTCTTGGGACATTATCACACTTCCTATCTGAGTGGGGCCGGTTAATGCAGATACAACTTGTCAAGTCCCAGACCTTGAGCTACCATATAACATCTTACTTGGGAAACCATGGATCCACACCCTAAAACCTATTCTATCCACTTACCATCAATGCTTGAAGTTTCCTTTTGATGGAACTGAAATCACCATATATGGAGCCCCCGATCCCTTCTAGTATTGTACCAATCTAAGGGGTATTTCAGAACATCAAGTGCCTATTAACCGTGAAGCTTCGACCTCCTCTTCTTCCAAATTCATCAATATGTCCACACTTGCCAAATCATCTACATCCACCTCTTCGTCTTCCACCACACTATCTCCCTCTATCTCGAAGGTTGATCCTAGTATCAAGATTTAGGACCAAGGTTGTAGGGAATATAAATTGAACATGGCCTACTATTTCACTAAGATACCTAGGTCTCCTAAGGCTTATGGTAGACCTTGTTTCAGAATGGAGCCTAAAGAAATTTTCAAAGTTCCTCCAATGTGCACTTTTATAAAATGGGGAGAAATGAGCAAAGAAGACATCGAGGACATATCAACTTGGATTTATAAAGACCTAGAAGACCCCTCCCCATTGCCAATTTAGATATATGGTAAAGGCTATGACATAGTGAAGGCACAAGGTTATGACAGAACTAGTGGCCTTGGTAAGAAAAAAAATGGAAGGAGAGAGCCTATTATGCCTTCCTGATGACCAAAGCTTCTTGGGTTAGGGTGTGGGTTGCTTGAAACTAACGATCAACGTACTAATGTACTTTTAGGTGAATGCGGATGCTTCTGAAAGTGTCAAGACTATTAAATATTCCCTTATTGAAACCAACTCACACAAATGGGAATTTAGTTCTGGAAAATCCCTGAGTGACTGTTTCCTTGATGAATTGTTTCTTGAACCTGGTGACCTTTCCTTTAATGAGTGATTTAGACAGATGTTCAAAGTGGACCTTCCTAGAGACACTCCCAAAGTCACACCTACTCGGCCATCTGACTCTAATGACCATCATTCAGACTCATCTGAATTGCTACATGATGTTGTTGATTGTGACTCTAGTCCATTTGTCCCCTATGGGAGGAGAATACTGGATAGAATCCGAATGGGAGTTGGAAGATGACAAATTTATATTTACCCTTTTTGAATCCATCTACATTCTTTCCGTGTCCTCCCCACCATTTCCTAATACTAATGATGGTATTTCCCTTGTCTACCCATAGCTAATTTATTGGGGTCAACAAGGCCCGCTAGTTATGGACATATTTCAAAATGATGAGGCCATTGCAGAATTCATGGGACTCTGTGAGGGCATACCAAATGGGGACCACAAGGCTGGATTTTCTATAGACCTAGATTGTGCAACATACTTTGAGGAAATTTTACCATCCTGTAGTCACAAAAATAAAAATAAAAATAAAAATAAAACAAAAAATGACATGTGTTTAGGTGAAAACCAAAAGGCACCTTTTGACAATAAAAAAGTAAAAATAATGGGCATATTCAAGGGTGAAA
Organism: Sequoia sempervirens; assembly: GCA_007258455.2. NCBI lineage: Eukaryota > Viridiplantae > Streptophyta > Pinopsida > Cupressales > Cupressaceae > Sequoia > Sequoia sempervirens. The sequence goes on along the minus strand of VDFB02385894.1, from coordinate 8,410 downwards.
ACCTCTTCGAGGTGCCTAAGGATGGAGGATTGGAATTTCTCACCATGACTCAGGAAAAATTGACAATGCTCATTGAAGACACCATGGAAGTCAACATATCCACAATAGAAGATCCTAAAATTGTACTCTTTGCAGCATCTTTGACATAGGAAGAAAAACTATAATTCCAAAAATTCTTCTCAAAGCGTAAGATTAACTTTGCATGGTCCTATGCTGACATTCCTGGGTTGGATCTAGAATTATTCTTGCATCATTTTACCTTACTTCCAGACACCAAGCCAGTAAAATAGAAGCTACAAAAGATGCACCCTCAAATCACCTTGTTAGTCAAAGTAGAGCTCAAAAAATTGCTAGATGTGGGATTCATATGGTCAATAGACTATGCTAAATGGATTTAAAATCTTGTACTTGTCACCAAGTTGAATGGTCAAATATGCATCTACACAGACTTTTGAGATTTGAACAAAGCATGCCCAATGGACGACTTTCCATTACCAAACATAGACATCATAGTTGACCTTATAGTAGGATACGAGATGTTGTCCCTCATGGATGGTTTCTCGAGCTATAATCAAATCCATATTGCTCCTGAAGATCAACATAAAACAACGTTCACATGTCCTTGGGGCACGCACATACTATTGGAACCTCATGCCTTTTGGTCTCAAGAATGCAAGCGCCACATATCAAAGAGCCATGACAACAATATTCCATGACATGATGCCCAAGCTAATGGAAGATTATGTGGATGACCTTTTAGCAAAGTCTTTGACACACAAGGATCACCTCACTATGCTAGACAAAATTTTCAAGAGATTGGAAGAATACAAGGTCCGCTTGAATCCTAAGAAATGTGTCTTTGGTGTGAAATCAGGAAAATTTTTGGGATATATAGTTTCTCGTAGAGGATTGAAGTGGATCCTACCAAAGTAAAGCCATATTAGACATGCCTCCCCCAAAAGGGATAAGTGAACTTAGAACATTGCAAGGAAAATTACAGTCTATCCGTCACTTCATCGCACAATTGGTAGACAAGTGTCACCCATTTCAGTATCTCCTATGCAACGAAATCCCCTTTGTGTGGATTAATAGATGTCAAGAAGCCTTCCAACAAATAAAGGACTATCTATTGTCACCTCCTATCTTAATGCCACCTATTGAAGGAAAAATTTTTATTCTATATATTTCTACCACAACTTCGGCACTGGGGGCATTGCTCGCACAAAATGACCATGATGAGAAGGAAACAAAAATATACAACATCAATCAGACATTGGTTGGATATGAGCTCAACTATACATCTATTAAATGTGCTTGTCTTGCAGTTATCTTTGCTGCCTACAAGTTAAGAAATTACATGCTGAATCACATGACACAATTAGTAGCAAACATTGATCCCTTGAAATATCTCCTAAGTCGAGCAACATTGACAACATGCTTGAAAAAATGGGTTATGATCTTGAGTGAGTATGACATACAATATGTGGAACGAAAGGCCATAAAAGGACAAGTAATAGCAGATCAACTTGCAGATGCACCTGTACAAGGCAATCATCCATTGGTAGTAGACTACCCCAATGAATCCATATTTCACAAAGAGCCTAAATCACCTTGGAAACTATATTTTGACAGGTCTCATACTAGTCATGGCTTGGGAGTAGGAATACTGTTTATCACACCACAAGGAGATTCCATCCCTAAGTCCTTTCGTAGTGCTTTTCCATGTACAAATAATGTTGTAGAATATGAGACACTTGTCATAGTACTCAGAATGGCCATAAAATGGAAAATCAAAACACTTCACATCTACAAGACTCTCAGTTGGTCATCAACCAAGTCAACGATGAATATGACACTAAGGATGAAAATTTAATACTTTAAAAATGAATGGTTTATAGCTTTCAGTCGTACTTCCACATGATTGCTTCTGAACAAGTTCCTAGGGCATAAAACAAGGTAGCAAATGTAATGGCTACAATTAGATCTCTTCTAGATATTCCAAGCAATGTGCCATAGTTTGAGTTCTTGGTAGAATAGCTTCTAGTTCCTACATATGACATTCCAGAGTCAGAAATGGTTTGCGAGCTTATTGGTCCCAACTCACCTTGGTATCAAGACATATATGACTATCTTCAGTCCCAAACTCTTCCCCCAAACTTATCCAACAACCAAAAAAATTCCTTTATCCATAAAGTCACCCGATACACCATCATCAGTGACACCCTATACCACCGTAGCTTTGACAATAGCCTCCTTTGATGTCTCAACATTGAAAAAGCACAAACAACCTTATGTGAGGTACATGAGGGTATATGCAGATCTCATTCAAGTGGCCCTACCTTAGCCAAGAAGATCACAAGACTTGGGTATTACTGGCTGACAATGGCAAAAGATGCACTTGAGTTTGTCAGAATATGTTGCCAATGTCAACTACATAGTGATTTGATTCATGCACCAGCATAGGAACTTTGGCTGATCACTTCTACATGGCCCTTCGCACAATGGGGACTTGATCTCGTGGGAAAAATCTATCCTAACTCTTCCAATGGCCACAAATTCATTATCACCGCCACTTAGTACTTCACTAAGTGGATCAAAGCCATCCCCCTCACATAGATAACTAACAAGAAGATTTCCAAGTTCATCCTCAACTACATCATCTACTGGTATGGTTTTCCATAGTCCATCATCACAGACAACAGTCATCCTTTCAAAAATCAAGACATCCATGATTTATGTGAATGCTTCCATATCCAACATCATTTTTCCACACCATACTACCCACAAGGAAATGGTCAAGATGAGGTGTCCAATAAGACAATTATAAAAATTCTTAAGAAGACAGTCAATGATGCTGGCCGTGACTGGCACATGCAACTTAACCCTACTCTATGGGCTTACCACACCAGCATCCATACGCCTATAGGAGCCACTCCATTCACCTTGGTCTTTGGAGTTGAAGCTATCTTTCCCATCGAGGTTGAAATTCCATCTTTATGAGTCTACTTGAAGGGTTTGATCGATGACGAAGAGTATAGACAATCATGACTGCATGAACTAGAGATGTTAGAGGAATGTAGACACAATGCCTTAAATCATTTATAGGCATATCAGAACTGCCTCTGCCATAGTTATAACAAGAGAGTCATGGTCAAAAATTTTGACATTGGCAACTTAGTCCTAATGTAAAATCCTAAGAATCAGTCCAACAAAGAGAAACCTGACAAGTTTGAGCCTAATTGGTTGGGCCTATTTATCATCATGGCCTCATTCAGTTTTGGAGCTTACCAACTAGCTACTCCAGATGGGGAAGAACTGACAGAGCCCATCAATAGTTCGCACCTTCAAAATTTCTATGCATAACATCAAAGGGATAGGTCGAAGACCATCAAAAATACAAAAATAAAAATAAAAATGAAAAATACAAAAAAATCGTCACCTCGATGAAAACTTGGCAAACAGGCATCTTGGTGACACCAAAAAAATAAAAAAATAAAAAAAATAGAAAAAATGACAAAAATAGTAAAGAGAAATAATTCGTCCAATAGTGAAAACCTAGTAAACAGGCGCTTTGGATAAGTACCATGGTGAAAACTTGGAAAACAGGAACCATGTGTAGTCGATCTTTGCTTCACCATCTACTTTCACTCTATCTACCTTAGTCCATAATAAACACCCACTTTTCTGACACCATCTTGACATCCTCTAACAAAACCTTGCCATTCCTTTCCATGGCTAACTATGGTTGACATCAGGTCTAGCACATTGTCTGTCTGTCACCCCAAGCACATCCTTTTCACACCCTTCGAACTAGGCTAGTCTTGGACCTAATTGGGGGAAATTATTTATCACTTGACTACAGTGGGTATTGAATATGGTCCTACCAATCAAAAAAGTCTTGAAAAAAATCATAAAAATCATAAAATGTCCTAAAAAAGACTTAAAAACCATAAAATGTCTTGAAAAAAGACCTAAAAATCATAAAATATCCTAAAAAAAGACCTAAAAATCAAAAAATTCCTTGAAGAAATACAAAAAAATCAAAACATGTCCAAAACACAAAAACATCCAAATAACAGTCAAAAATCCCAAAAACAGTCATAACTTGTCAAATCAGTCATGTCAATCAGTCCATGTCATTATCGAACTACGTCGTCTTTGCGTATTTGCTATGTAGGCAAGACTCAACTTTGGGCCCCTGAGACATTAGGTCAGTCTTTCTAGGTTTGTCCAAATAAAATCACGACTCAATCTTTGGTTATCATGACAAATTCGTTGGCTATGTCGAACTACGAGGTCTTTGAGTGTATGACGTAGGCAAGGCCATCAATCAATGAGCCCCCAAGGCCACACTAGGTCGATCCATTAGGGTTCATGACACTACACTAGCACACACGTCAAATGTCTTCAAGTCAAACAAATTATTTCAAAATAGACAACTTCTCAAACAAACTTTGGCAATCATTCAATCAACGGGTTAATTACATCAGCATGTCAATTTCGATGTGTAGTCAAAACAAGTCAAACTCAGTCAACTTTAGTCAAACTCAGTCAAAACTAGTCAAACCATCATACTCTTGGTTATTTTTTAGATGTGTCCTTCTAAAGAACAACCCCTATCATTTCTTTTATGCCTTAGGATGTGTCCTTCCTAGGAATCGTCATCGTCATTTGACATTTTGAGGGATTCCCTTGGCATTTGAGGATCGATCCTCTCAACATCGACATCATTCAGGATGTGTCCTTGAATTTGGCATTACCTGGCATTCATCATCTAGACATCGTCAAACTTGGCATCTTGGCATTGTCAAACCTGGCATCTTGAAATTCAAAACCCTTGACATTCAGACACACTTGACAAACACTTGGGAAACATTATCTTGGCATTTTATCCTTTGATTTTTCATCATGCTACTAGTTTCTCGACAATGTCCTGACAATCAGATTTAAAGAAGAAGAGACGTATCATGATGATTGGCTTGTCTTCTCTTTTTCAAACAGTCATGTTGCTAGTTCCTTAAGGATTTCCTGGTAACAAGATTTAGAGGAGCAACGATGTTTCATGACTTGTCTTTCTTGTTTTTCTTGCTTTTGTGGTTGGTTGTGACAAAAAGATTGGGGCAATCACATTTTTAGTATGAGTCATGATCATCCTTGTCTACGACTACTTATCTCATGTGATGGTACAACCTTGCACACCATTGATCTATGTCATATAATGGTGTTTGTTGGCCATTACAATAATCCGCCCAATGATGATTAAGAGCAACAATTATTAGTTCTTTGGTAATATGTTGAAGCATTCAGTCTCTGCACTAACATCCATCTCCTTCTCTCTTGTCATTTCTTTTCTTATATCTCTTGATGATATCCTATGGCATACAAAAATATAAGGGCATACATGATCATATAGGCATTGTATTAATTCATCACACATTCACATATATTCATTCATTTAGTTACATTAGGTATTAAAACATTCATTGACGCATACATTAGTTAAAAATTCATTTACAATTTCCAGTTACATCATTAGCATATAATACTTGCATCCATTTGCATTCACCTAGCATAAAAATGCACTTTTAAAACATTTCCATACATCATCCATATCATTAATAAATATACATCATAACATAATAAATCACATGTCGCATTATCCATACATGTAGTCATACATCAATGCATTTATAATCATAAACATATCATTCTCTAGAATCAAAGCATTATGCATACTCATCATCATCTAACCATCATACATAACATAATCTCATCATGGCATATCATCATAAATAACCATCATAAGTGCATACATCACATGACATATAAAATGCATCATCATAATTATCACCATAAATGCATATATCATAGAAATAATCAACACATAATACATCATCACATAACATAAAGCATATAGGCCACATCAAAACTACACCATATATATAACCTCAAAAATCATGTCACAAGATAGAGTCATGAGATATCCCAAGAATAGAGCTCGTAGGCTCGATGGTCAAAATATAAATGTCACAACATGAATGTCTAAAACATAATGTCAAGGTAATAATCATAATGTCCCTAGGTTGTGCTATCCTCATCCCCTTGAGGAGAAGATCAAGGTGATCAATGCTTTGTAAGAGGAACTGATGGCATCATGGACATGATGGGCAAGCCCTATGAAGTTGATGTACCTATGGCTAGTGACTGGCTGTGCTCTAGCCTATGACCTGAGGTAGATGACCAATGACTGTGGCTAGATCTATGGCCTAAGGAATGTATGTGTCTATGATGGTATTTGTGACCTCATGAATGCCCTGAGGAAGTAGAACCACCCACACTTTGTCTTGCTCTATGATCTAGACAAGCCAAGCTCCCTCTGATCAATCGATACTGCTCTCTCATATAGCATATGATACTGACCCCTCCTAGCATTGACCCAGGCTAACTCCCTTGCCACATTTCCAACTAGCCCTGCACATAACTCTACAAACCCAACGCACTAGCTCTCCGACTCCCATTGTCAGATCTTAACCTAATCTCTCTCAACCTGTGTCACCTTGAACTCTTCTTGCAAATATCTAATCTCTACTGTAGCCTCATCCAATCTCCTCTGCATATCTTCTAATCTCTAGTCCGCAGTGAAATCATGAGGCAAAGGTGGTCCTCTAGGTATTTCATCATCTCCCTCCACCATCCTCTCTCATAGCTGCCTCTCTGCCTCATCCATAACATCCTCGCTATTAATATTCAACTCATCATCATCACCCCTAATAGCTTCCTCCCCTCTACAGACATCCAAGGCCTCCTCTCCAACATGTACCTTAGCCTCCACCTCAGCCTCTGCCCTAACCTTGGCCTCTGGTCTCACCTCCTCCTCTTGTCTCACCTCCTCATATCGAGGTCCCTCATCCCTCTCCCCCTCCTTGGGCATCTTGAGAATAGCATCAAACGACACCCTCTCCACACATTATCAAACTCTCCTACCCTATCTCCTTCCATCTCCTCCTCTCCTCCAACTCCATCTCCTCTGTCATCTCCTCCAACTCTGCCCCTATCTCCTCTCCTTCCATCACATTGGCCTCCATCCCTCCCTCTACCCCTACTACCATCTCTACCTCCTCTGCCACCTTGTCACACCCATGGTATCATTGAGCATCTATCAACTAGTGCTGGCATGTCTGGATCTATCAGTGGCTGTGGTCTATGTGCCTATCACCATGTATCAAACTCAGTCATTGTCCCATGATCTGTTGGACCCCCTCTCCATGCCCACTGTTTTACCACAAACCCATTAATCTGTTTCTTTGCTAGAGGTACTAATATGGATGGCCCTCATATAGTCTCTCATGAGGATCAGGCATACCCTGCCGTCCCCATGGGTACATCCTAAGGCTCACCAAACTATCGCAACACCTGCTGGGGCATGTACATCTCAATGATAAGTATAGACTGAACTGTGCACCCAATCAAATATCTAAACTGCCTGTAAAATGGTAAATGCTCACCCTCATCAGCCCACTGAGCATAGTCCCTATACGGTCTCCAGAAAAATGCCATCAACATGTCAATCCTAGGTTGCCAATAGCCTGTCTCTCCAACCCTCGTCTATTGAAGAGCACCTGCATATAGATAGACATATAGCATCGCCTCAGCTAGTTGTGGCCTCTGAATAGGTGGATGAAAGACAAGAATATGCTCCCAAGCCCAAATCATAAGTAATGTGGTGTTGCAATTGATACTATGTGCACCTCTGTACACTACCTCATGTAACTGATGATAAAGCATACCAAGAAGACAAGTCCCCCATGCAAAAACACTTCTGTCTTGTCTCATCCTCATGAGTACATCTACCCAACCGATCAGGAACCCATGTCCACAATGGTCTAGAATCAGGACACCAACAATCAATGTGCACAACATCCCATCCCATCAAGGATAATGCTCTGCCATGAACTCCCATCAAATCTCATAGCCCTCGATGCCTAGTCTCTCACCATCATTGGCCTCATAAAACTCGATAATATCCTAATTCCCCTGGTGTGGATCATACACAACATGCTCTCCTCGAATCGATAGGTGCAAAATCCTGTACACATCCTCTAATGTCACAGTGGCCTCTCCCGTCAGAAAATGGAACAAACATGTCTCTAAATGCCATCTCTCAGCTAGTGTTGTCAGCAGTCCCCTATTTTCCCAAAAAATGGGCATATAGGTGATGTAATATAATCCAAGTTGCATCAATCATCTATGCTCTATGTCTTGTAGCTGATCTCAGAAGGAATACGTGGAAGGCTTGAACTTGTTAATATAGATCAGTGGTAATCGTTTCTACACATGCAGAAATGAGAGTTAGATCATCTTTAAAACATTATTATTACCATCTATCTAATCAAACAATAAGAAGGAACTA
>VDFB02385892.1:0-60295 GCA_007258455.2 Sequoia sempervirens | reverse complement strand
GCTTAAAGCGATTCTGCTATTTCTTGTTTGACCATCTCCATTGATGTGAAACGGTTCTAAGTCATAATATCCTTGAGGCTTCTTTAGAAACTCGAGTGGTTCTAGCTTTTGATATTTCCTTGGCTGTTGATCTTCTGTGGGTGCCATAAGTTTCAGGGTTGCTTCATTGTTAGGTCTGAAGACATACATGCCATCTAAAAACATTTTTGTGTACAGGATTTATGCAGACATGTGGTTGGAGAGATTCAATGCCTTACATTTCTATTTCGATGAGTTCCTCATGCAACGAATATGCCCCTATAATCGGTTATTTTCCCAGAGCTATGTTCTTCGTGCTTTTAATTCATGTGCCAGCCGATCGCATTTATTTTTTATGGACATATTTTTGAGTAAGTGTCCTATTCCAATGTAATGACCAAGAAAGTATTATTTATTACCATAGTTCCGTAGGAATGCACTCCCTTCCCCAAATCCCTTCATTTCTGAAACAGGGACATTCCCCCACTATCCCACAACTGCCGTGCATGACCTGGGGGCATTTCTAGGACATCCTCGCTCATTTGGGGACAGCTTGGGGACTCAGAGATGTCCAAGGGACTCCTAGGAATCTCTTGATTGTCCCGGAGACTTCCAAGCATCCCTTGCAGCAAAATGAAGGAAAAGTTCATATTTTAAAAATTTGTTGAAATGGTATGCACCATGAAGGTTCGCGTGGTTTTGAAGGCCTTAATTGAAACCCCAAACCCCTTAATTGAAGGTTGGTGTTTCCCCCGGACCCCATGAGGGGCTTAACCACCAAACCTCCACCTCCCAACACCCTGCTTGTTCCCCCATCGTCCCCAAATCTAGGCCCTTGTTCCCAGCAACCCACCGTACCCCTATCCGTAGACTCCATGGAACATAGTTTATTACTTAGGCACAACACAAACTCAAAGTATTGACTCCCCCATTGAGTTCACAATTTAGGTGTGTTTGCTCTTCTATCTAATAAAATGAATACATGAATTAATAGTAGAGATGACAATGCATACCAAATATAGGAGTAAAGTATATCTTTATTTGCAAATGAAATAATTACAAAATAATACCAAAGATGGTTAGCCAAGGATCAGACTATCTCTTCCCTTCCCTTTGATGATGAGATAAGCATTTAAAGAATTTGACAGTTCTCACGAACTGGCTCATCAACCAACTCCTATAATTACCCGAAAATTGATAAACAATCACTACATAGTCAGATACAACTATATTAACAAAACATAATAAAGGCATTATGTGCTAACAACATCATTCCCTTGAAAAGAAAAAAGTTGTCTTCACAAACAACAAAGAAACAAGTAAGCATCAAAGTTGTCTTACAAACAACAAAGAAAACAAGTAAGCATCAAGTAACATTAGGAAGATTTCCAAACTTGTGATGCAGTCTTGTAGATCAAAGGAGAACCTTGATGTTGTGCTTCCACTAGCAAAGAACTAAGGAAAACTAGAAGTACACAGAATCAGTAGAACCAACATATCTGAAACACATGCCAATGTAAGGAGAATGCATTGCCAATGGCCATACAATTTAAGGAACAATGGTTGAGGACCAAACAAACAAGGAACCCAATTTAACAGTAAGTCAGAAAATGCTTCACCCAATCCATCACTGAACCAATGTAGGCATTGCAATATTATCCTCATCAAGAAAATTTTGTTCAATATCCCCATATGCCATTAATTACTTTCACCCAATTTTTTAGCTTGTTTGAAGGATTCATTGTTGTTACCAAAGTCATATCTGAGGAAGAACCAACTATAGAAGGGTGAACAAATGTAGTAGAGGAGTCATTGATTATTTCCATAGGATACATAGACAAGGATTGTTGTTACCAAAGTCATTATTTGAGGAAGAACCAACTATACAAGAGTGAAAAAATGTAGTAGAAGAGTCATTGATCATTTCCATAGGATACATAGACAAGGATTGGTCAGTAGCCATGGCACTAGACTATGCAACAAAAGGTGAAGGAATAGATTTTATTATTTCAATAGGACATGACAAAGGATCATGAGAAGCAATATGTATGACAAAAAATTGAGTAACTGTATGATGATTGTTGTCTAAAGAAGTACAATGAAGAAAGCAATTTGAAGGGACTGTACGATGAAGAAAACCCATTGTTGGACAGTTGTACAATGAGGACAAATTAAATTTGGGAGTATGACAATGATGGACCATATGGCAATGGTGGACCTGATGGTGGTAGACCATATGATGATGGACTTAGTGGCAAGTTGTATGGCGATGGTGGCAAACTGTACAACGATAATAGACTGTACGACACCAGTGGACCTGAAGGGGCAGACTGTACAACCATAGTAGGCAGACTCTGAATCGGCAAAAACTTACCAGACCCAAAATTTGTGACTTGGCAAAAACTTGGGAGAAACTCGACAACTTAAATAATTGCTCAAGTTTATTTAAAAACACCTTTTTTTTGGTAAAATTCAATTACAAAATACATCCAATGAGTCCATAAATGTGTACAAAAGTGTTTTCTATTAGATTTGATTAATTTGAATACAAATTAAGTACAAAATCGCATCATCATGCAAAATCCTAATACAATAGATAGCTATTAACTATTATAAATTTATGATGATTGCCTTTGAAAATCATCATCATAATTCATGAATCGCATATTACAACATTTTACATCTTCCTCTTCCCTAATCTAGTGAAAACTTTGGGAGAGGTTAAAGTTCTAATCCTTGTAGTTTATTGTGGCTCCTCACTCGGCATAGAAGGTTGTGCTTGTGGCTTTGGCTCGACCTCCATCCTGCTAGTAGATGGCAATAAATCCTCTTCTACCTCATCAATGCTATCCATTGACAATCCTATAGCTCTTGTTGTAGCCACATCCTCCATTGCTTACCTCTCAAAATTAAGAATTTCATCTACGGTAAACATTGGGGCCTGCTCATTCCGCCTTGTCAATCGCCATAAGGATCAATGCCATCCAAATCAATGACCTCCTTTGATTTGTCCTCTACCTTTCTTGTGTGAAGCTGAAGGTTGATTTGCACAAAGACAAAGTCATTGAGGCATTTTTGAGTTACTTTATTCATTAACTTTTTGTGGATGACCTCAAACAAACTCCAATTGTGATCACAACTAGATGCACTACAAGGTTGGCACAAAATGCAGAGGGCTAATCTTTGAAGATTTGGGGTATTTGCAACCCAATCTACCCACCAAGAACCTACAAAATAAGTTATTCAATAGTTAGTAAGCAAACCATATTTTATCAATAGTTGTAAATTTGAAATTTGTAACTTGTAAGATGCATGTGATGCAAAGACTCCAATAATTGTTACTTGGAGATTGAGTGGTTCTTCCTCAAATAGCTAGTCCCAAAGAAAAGAGCTTACCCCTACTAGTCTTGTAACTATGCAATTCTTGAACAATGAGGTCTCTCACCTCAACCTGGAGTGTCATCTTCTCAATGCATGTCGTGAGGCCCTCCAAACCTCTCCACTAGGATCTGAGAAGCTATCCGAAGAGAAAAACCTGGAGTTGAGGAAGTACCTTGCTGCATGAATGGGTTTGTGGAGTTGATTGTTCCACCTCGGATTAATGATCTCCCAAATGGGATTAAATTTAAGGATGTCCCCCTTGTAATAGTTTTGGATGGACTCTTTGACCCTATCAATGGCCTTATAAATGTACCTCATAGGGTTTTGATCCCCATCTACCAAATAGAGAACTCTAACCAAGGGCTCCAACACCTACAAATACAAACAAATTAAAGTTACAAATTTACAATGAAAGACATTAAAAAATATTTAATATTCAATTTGAATTTTAAATCAAAGTTTTGAGGTTACCTTGATGATCTTTGTAGCATTTTGTGCAAAAATATTATCAAAGACTACCCTTGCAACCCTCTCCTTTAGGCTTCTTTGAATATGATGAGTCTAGCCATGTTTGACTCACAAACATTTGTTTCAAAGAAGTCAACAAACCAATAATGCTTTGCAACATTGGGAAAATCGTTGCAAACCTTGTGACACCCAATCACACCAGTTTTTTTCCTTTTGATGGGATCGCTCATCAAACTAAGAACCCAAGGGTAATTATAAATAAATTTTGTTATGCTTCTTGCATCTTCTACAACCAGTCTCACCCACTCAAGTTTTCCTATGTCCTCCAAAAGAAGGTTAAGGCAATGTGTTGTGCAAGGGATTTAGAAGAGTGACCAATGCATCTCTTTTCAGTAGCCACTTATGTTGTTGCATTGTCGGTTATAATTTGAACTACATTCTCTATGTCAACCTCTAAGACAACATCCTCCAACATTAGACTCAAAGTTTGTGCATTTTTTACTTTGTTAGAGGGATCAAGTGACTTCAAAAAAATTACCTCACCATTTGAAACTACCAAAGATTTGATAATGGTGCAATTCTTTTTGTTCATCCACCCATCTGAAAGAATAGTGCAACCATACTTTCACCATTGCTTCTATTCTTCCACAACTAACTTTGCCTCTTCAATTGCATTCATGAGCAACTACCTACTTAAGTCTTCTTAAGAAGGTGCCTTGCATCCTTTTCCTACTATTGTCAAGGTAGTTACCAAATTCTCCCAATAAGGGCTGATCGGGGGAAGGTTGTTGAAGTACCAAAATTAGCACATGCCTTATATGCTACTCAGTGAACCTCCTCATTCCACAATGTACTGTCCAATGACGGTTGTACTCCAAATATGTTTCTGGGTACGAAAAAGCTATGTGGTGTGTGTGTAGGTACTCTATAGATGATGTGTATGTTGATGTGCTTCGTATGTGTGGACCACGAATGGAGCCTACTATGCCTTCAAATGTCGTATCTTCATCTGTTTCTGCATGCAATTGAGGACCATAAGCACTAGATTTGGATGCTGCTACGGTTGCTCGTATCTTTTTCCTTTGTAATTTTTTCCCTTCCGTCAATTGAAGGTGTGCATTCATCTCTTGTTTTATCTCTTCTGTGGTGTTGATACAAGGCCTTGCATCACGATGAGCAATGCCTTGAAAATGGTATTTGAAGCGATTGATGCCTCCATGATATAGGTTATGGCATCTTGTGCAAACCACTGTCCTAGGTGTCAGTCCATGTACGACATATTTCCAAGCAAGGTCTCTAGCTCCAAGGGGACGAGTTCTTGTAACAAGCATCAATTGGGCTGAGCCTAAGCCTAATGCAAAGTGGGAGCGTGATCCAAAGGCCAAGGGTTCTCTATTTGCCATTGTATCTAGCCTACAAGTACAAACTACAACATTTTAATTTTTAAATACAATTTTTTTTGCCTAAATTACTGTAAGTTAGCATAAAATTAGTATAAATCAACATAAATTAGTTTAAATCAGCATAAATTCAATATAACCTAATCATTTTATTCCCCAAAAAAGGTGAAAATAAAAAAAGTAGTTTGTTTATACAAAAAATAGTAATTTCATCAAAAAAATCAATATAAATGACCAAAAAATGTTCATAAATCCAATTTTCTGAAAATAAAATTGTAAATACTACTAAGTTTTAGAAAGAAAATTGTGAATTGTTCACAATCTACATGCCAGATTTTAGCAATCATTTGCCCAAAGTCCTTGCAATCAGCTCAAATGGATGTAAGAGTGTTGTGTGAGGAAGTATGAGGGACGTGGTTGTATAAATAAGCCAAAAATCCTTTGGCTTTGAGAGCTTTTTTTTGTGTTTGCCAAATTTTTCCTCGGACTCACTAAGTTTCTAACAAGTACTCACCAAAATAAATTGGTGATTTTTTTGTCAAGTAACTCGCCACATGAAAAAATTGGCAAGTACTCGTTGAGTGTGCCAACTATGCGTACGACAATGGTGGACTCAATGGTGGCAAACTATACAGCTATGGTAGACCTGATGATGGAAGATTGTACACAGATGGTACAAAATGAAATATTAGGCCATATGGTGTAGATATATAATTTTTCCACTTTATTATTTGATTTTTTTCTATTTCTACCTCCTCTAATGTTTTTCTTCTCTTTATTTTTTTCATCTTTATTTTGTGGTGTCCACTTTTTATTTGCTTTTTTTAAACCTTCTTTAGTATTTTTTGATTTTTCCTTAGTTTGTTCTAACCTCACCTTGATGTCATTTAATGTGCAACACAAGTATGCTTCTTTGTAACATTTATTAGCACAAGAATTTGTAGGCTCCAAATTGAATACTTTTTTGATATTGTTATTTTAAGACGTACCATCATTAATTTTAAAATATTTTGTAAAGTCAAGTGCCTCTTTTGAAATTGGAATTTTGACTTTGTGCACATTGTTCTACATCCAAGACACAAACTATTAAATTTTTTAAAGCATCTTCAATTGATTACTTGTCATCACACAATCCGTCCTCTTCATTGAATTTCATAGCTTCAATAAAATTATAGTTTGATGGACTTACTTCATAGTCCTCAATTTTCTAATGAACCAAGTCATGGAGGGAATTTGTTTCATCTTTCCTACACAATTACAATTCTAGAATCCCTTCATCATTAGGCACCATCTAGCCATGGTCATGCTTCTCTCTACATTCTTCTTTTGATTTTGAATCTAAGGAATTTGAGGAATTCAAGGAAGCGCTTCCTCACTTAATGCTTGATTCTTTAAGTTGATTATATATTTCCAACCCTGGTTTTCAATCAAAAGTGTGTTTTTTTCTAGTTGTGGTCGGCTTTGGTTGCTACCAACCAACTTCAACCCAACAATGCATCATACACTTTCTTCTATAATGAGATGACCACAAAGTTTGAGTTCCAGTAATTACCTTTTGGCCTATTAAAACTTTGAGCACCTTGATTCCTTGCTAGTGTGCACCCACTAGTTGAAAAGTTGTGGGTTGGATGGTCAGGTTACCCAAAATATTTCAAGTATCTTTTGAAAATATGTTCTGACTAGATCCACCATCAATAATTGTATTTGTGAAGTCCTTCCAAGGATCTCCATGTGCACCATCACTAGTTTCTTTGCCATGTTAGAATGTTAGTAACATGGGATCGATCACTTGGTCTCTTGAGAATGGAGGTTTGGTTATCGGGTCTTCATTTCTCCCATCTCATTCTTCCTAGATATAGTGTTGGTCATAATGTTTTGAAGTTTAGGAATACTTTGTAATAAATTCACTACTTTAACTGGTGTGGTAGTTTAAAGCATAGATGCAAAACTCGCAAGTACTCTTGAGCTAGATTACCAAGCGAGTTACTTGCCCACTAATGCATTGATGATTTTTTGTATAACTTATAGTGATTTTTCCTTGTAAAATTGATCGGCCAAAAAAATTGTGATTTTTTGGTTAATAACTTGTCCATTTCTTGCCTACAATTTTAAAAACATGATTTGCACTTCATTTTCACACGTGATTGGTGGCTTAGGGCATGTGGTGACACGTGGATTAGGAATGATTAGTTATTGGGATCTCTTTTCAGATTAAAAACTTGATTACAATGAGAGGGAGACAATGAATTGGGATATAACTCTTGAGTGTGCTAACATAGACGTAACTCATTTATAGGTTGAACTCATTTTTTGGTCTATATTATGTATTAAACTCTAATTTTGATTTATATATGATGAAAATCCATAATATGTATAATGTCCCCATTTTTTAGCACTACACTTCCCAGTGACTGTTGGCCCATTTCTAGATACCCGTAGGCAGGTCAGAGGAAAAATTAGGGTTTCCTGTTGTTTGGAAGTCTCTTTTGTGGATTCAGGGGCTTGCATGTCGAAGTTTTGCAGTTTGTTTTATGGATTCCTTCTGGGTTTTTAGAGAGCTTCAGAGGGATGTGACATGCATTTCAATCAGGCGATTGCATGTAGGATTGGTTTTTGGATTCTTTCTAGGTTTTCAAAGAGCTTCACAGTGGTATGACATACATCTGCATTTGACAATCTTTTTTGGACTTACTATTTTTAGTAAGTTGCAACAGCTGCCCAGTTTGTGCTCAAAATGCTTTTGGAGTCACTATTTTTAGCAATATGTTATTTATAGTAAGTGTTATTTTTAGCAGTTCAATTTGGGGGTTTTCGGAGGGGTTTCTATTTATAGCAGTGGCTAGTTTATGATGTTGCTATCTTTAGTTGGTCACATTGTTCTTTAGAGGTCTTTAGTTTTGTTCAGTTTTGGCATTTGGTATATACTTACTATTTTTAGTAGTGCTATTTATAGTAAGTCATCTTTGGGGGGTTGGTCCTAGTCTAGTTTACACGCAGCAATATTATTTCTCAGTTTTTTGGAGAGCCTAAGGTTGCAGTGTTTAAATATTTGTTAATTCGACCACTTAAGTTATTTTATAAAGTTATATTATAAACTTAAGTTGAGGGGAAAAAGTGATCATTCGAAAAAGTGTACCTTGAGCCTAGACAAACAACTTTAAGTTGTTTTTAAAGATTAATTAATATTATATTCCTCCTCATGTATGGACGCCTAGAGAAGGGAGAAGAGATATTTAAAATGTTTA
Organism: Sequoia sempervirens; assembly: GCA_007258455.2. Taxonomy (NCBI): domain Eukaryota; kingdom Viridiplantae; phylum Streptophyta; class Pinopsida; order Cupressales; family Cupressaceae; genus Sequoia; species Sequoia sempervirens. The sequence goes on along the minus strand of VDFB02385892.1, from coordinate 51,783 downwards.
ATATTTAAAAGAGGAGAAGGGCGTTGGTTTCTAGGGTGGAATTAAGAAAGTTTGAAGTCCATCACCCTAGTTCTTTATATTCTCATTTTGATAGCTTGGCTTTGACAACATAACATAATGCTGTTGGATTTCTTCCAGAGTGCTTGGGCTGTGAACTGAGGACGAAAACCCTTTTCATTTGGGCTGGTTTCGGTGGTGAAATATCCTCCCTAATCAAATAGAGAGTGATTCTACAACAGGGATCATACAACGCTACACAAGTTCGATTTAGGTGATTTAAAAAGAAGATTTATCATTATTTTGAAGAGTTTTTTGGTGTGGCTTGCTAGTTTTCAATTTTGAAGTGTTTTGTGAAGATTTTGGTGTGTTTATTTGCATTTTCTGGGCATTGCTCTCCTGGGTCAGAATCCATGTTTATGCTTACAACTCTAAAATGGACTGAAGAATCAAAATGGGTAATGGTGCATTAGAAGAGTCATCTCCAACCGATCATTTCAAGCACAAGATTGTGATTTTAGGCTGAGTCTATGAATTATTGGAGCAGATCGAACCTTTAAGGTGGGACGCCCTCTTGCTGCATAAAACTCCAGTTCAGATCAGCACGCCTTGGATTTTGTTTGTGTGACTTTGGGAGATGAAAATGGATGCCTAGGCGTTGGAGGAACAAGGAGTTTGAATTCCATTTTTTAGGGTGTTGCTCGTGGCTATCAAAGAGCTGCTTGTTGCTGTTGAAAAGGCTCCTGTCAGGACTGAAAACTCTTATAACAGGTCTGATATTACATTGTAATATTCTGATATAAAACAGAAAATGAATGCTTATGTTGTTTGTTTCAGTCTCTATTGAAAAGCTTTAGTATCTTGTGTTTTTGCTCATTGCAATCTGCTCTTATGTTATATACTCTTGCAAACTCATTGAAAATAAACAAACACAAACACATCATGAAACAAGCGACCAGCAAACAGGGGTTTTGCAAAAAAAAAAATCAGGGGTGTATGTTACAATATGTTCTACAAATTTAGTAATATGTGTTTTTTTAAGAATATTTTTAAAAAGTTAGGTATTTTAAAATGTTCGATAAAATTGTCAAGTTATTGCTAGTTTTTCTCCAAGTTCCAAGTTTTTAAATTTTTTGAGCTTGTTAGTTATTGTCGAATCTAAGTTTTTCAACTATAGTTTGAAGTGCTTGCCTTGCAATATTTTTATTAGATTGTAATTGATTTGTTATAGTACTTGCATTTGCATTTGAGTGGTAGCATTCCTTAGCCATAGCATGCTCCACTTCAGCTCTAGCTTCATTAAGTCTTTCTTTTTTATATGTGGGTCCGGGTACATAGCCTTCTTTGTTTTGATATGAATAATGGCTAATATTTTGTGTTATGTCCTTGAAAACGTAACATAAATGAGCATTGGAATAAATAAATAAGATAAAAAGAAAATACATATTAAAATTCTAAGTATTAGAATATAAAACAATTTAAATAATGTAATCATAATAGATGATAAAATTAATATAAAATACACAAATATAAAATATAAAATAAATAAATAAAAAAAATACATATTGAAAATATAAGAAGAAATAACAATGATTTAATATTATGATTAAAATTATCAAATATATAACAATATAAAATATTTACAAAATACCATATCAAATAATGATATATATATATATATATATAAATAAGAAACATATAAATATAAATATAAAATATAATAAGAAAGTGCACAGCAAGACAACGATTATGGTAGAGGGAAGTAATTTAACATAAATTATTAAGAGGGAAACATAAAAGCTAAAAGACAGCAAGTAAAGTACAAACAAAAGGCAGCGATTGGATTAACAAAGAAGCAATTTCATTTGGATTAGTTATGAAGGGGTACAACAAGCAGCAAAAGTAACAACTCTTAATTAATAGATGTGTTTCTTCATCAAGTTACCTTCCTTGGTGAATCTATAAAAGAGGTTGTGAAATGAATTTGAAGGGATAAGGAGGAGAGTCAGGAATATTTTAAGTAGATTGAAGCATAAATAAATAAAAAGAATGCAGCAGATATGTGAAGGAAATGAGCAGATTTAAGGAATGAGAAATAAATATGAAATGGAACCAAAATGCAGAAAAACAGCAGATTGGAAATAAAGAATAATTATATATATATAAGAACAATAAATATATGAAGAAATATCAATCATGAAGTGTGGAATGATAGAGAATGTAAGAAATATATGAAGATATGTCAATAAAGATCATGGAAGGGGATAGTGCGGATATATATTTCTTAATAGCAAAGTTTGATTTTCCAATTTATTAGATCAAAGGTAAAATTTATAAGAATCCTATAAGGGACATTACAAAAGGCAACAATTAGTTGAATGGTTGTTAACTAAAGAGGGTGTCTTTTAATAGACATCTCTTTCCAAAGGGGTGTACCACTTCATCTTAATATTGAGATATAAAAGGTGATGAGAAGTGAGTGAGGAGGGAAGACACTTAGGAGAGAATGCACCAGCAAAGATATGAATATATATACTGGTATAGAGAAAATAAGGTTCCCGTATTCAAGCAGATTTAAAGAATATAAAGAGCAGTTTAGATGTATATTGGAAATATGAGTGTTAATACTGTCAAAGGAAAAAGGGATGATGCATGATTCAAGGGCAAATCTATGAGTGAAATTTAAGCAGATCTTAAGATAGATCATCTACGAACCGAGTTGTGGAAGAAAGTGCATTTATGATCAAAATTTTGTGAAGACAATATCATCCATTGAAGAGGACCTAAATCAAGATTTATCTTATTTGAAGTATTTAAGTGATAAACTACATTAAGCTTGTGATTCTAGGACAAGATTTAAGATTATCTCAATGGGGACATTACATTTTGTTAGGCCTTTTTGCACCAATCATGTTGATGCCAGTCTTTTGCTTTGGACATCTGATGTCTTGGTGTTCTCAAGGTCCACACCATTTGTACAATAATCCCATTATGCAAAATGTACTAATTTATCACATTGCCGATTGTGTAATGGGACAACCTTTAGAGTCGTATTGTATCAAACTCCAACATCCCCCTCTTTGATTTCAATAGCCACCTAGAGATGCATTATTCTTATTATGTGGCTTCGGTGGAGTGGATTGCTCTCCACGTGTGAAGAGCATGTGCATGCTCCTACTCCTTAGATTATGTGGGCACCCTTTGATTGAATGACCCATAACTTGACAGATATCACAAAATAGTTTCTTGGGACAATTTGTTTTGATGTGCCCTTCACCTTTGCATTTTGTACACCATAGTTCCTTGGTTTATTGATTTGCCTTTAATTCCTTCATCATCTGCACTCATATCTCTTCTTAAGGCTTTTTAAAGACTAACACAAATTTTGAAGCCAAACTCGCAGTATTTCTGATTTTTTGTTTGTTGGTATTTGTCAAACACTTTACATATACCTTAACACAGGATTTCTGAATGCCATGATTTATAACAACTATGACTATGAATTTAGATCATGAATCAATCACATAAACAACACAGTATTCAAAGACAATTGAGGGACATTTTGTCAAACAGTTTGCAACCTTAAATAGAGCTGAAAACAATTAAAATGAACAATACAATTTGCTGTTTCAGAAATCAGAATTAAAAAAATGATGAATGTAGAATGCTTAGCCCTCTAACCTCCATAGATGTCAAATACACTTGCAGTAGGTGCCAAGATGATGTAGCAAGGTGAATAACATTGGAAATGGCAGGTTTATTCCTCAACAACAGTGTTTAAATCCGGGACACCTCCAAAATGCTTGTCAGCATTGAATAGGCACTATTGAAGCTGATAAGAGGTTGCTACTTATTGAAATTTGACTAAGTCTGAAAAATTATGAGATTCTCCAAAGTAGAATTTGCATGGCAACTCCTAGAGATCCAAAATCATTCCCAAACATCCTAAAACTATATACATGAAATATAACTTAAAGTATAAGGAAGTAAATGTTCATATGTAAATGTCACTTATACTTAAATGTTTATTTCATCTACGGCCCTAAATGATATGACCAACAAATAAGTACAGATCCAGTTGTTACATGTACGAACCTAAATGATACGACCAACAAATAAGTGCAGCTCCAACAGTTACAAGTACAACTCCGAAAAGATATATCGCTTCAACCCAATCTCATACTCTACGCACATTCAACACAAATGCGAATCTTGAATGAATCCACCTCTAAATCCTTTTTGCACACACTGTGACCTTGAATGGATTAGACAGTATTAGTTAGGGAAGATCTTTCACTCCCAAAACCAATATTACTCCAGGGTTCTTCATAAGGCAAAAGAAATGAAAAACGTTAAACCTCATAGAGAAAATAGAGTTTCATAAAATAATCTGAATGAGCTTCTTCTCCTTCAATTTCCCTTTTATAAGCACTTTTAAACTTTTAGGAAATAATAATTTTAATTTGCTTTGTAATAATAAACCTTTAGCTCCAACTAAGTGACTTTATTTTACAATTTACTTTTTTAAACTCCTCAAGTCACTTTATGTCCATTATAAATAATTAAATATAAGTTGTCTTTTAATTATTTTTTTTGACAACTTAAATATTTAACTATTTAATATTTTAATTATTTTCCGTTCATTCATCAAATTCTACAAAAAATATTAAAATAGCCCAAAAGTGAAGTTTGATTATGCCAACATACCTTAAAGCTCATTGGAGATCCAATTTAATGAAAATTGATGCTTTCCAAAAATAGTATATTCCTCCAAGAAGTGTGGAATGCACCCAAAATGTCAAAACTACACCCAAAAAGAACCAATGGACTCATCTTGATCCCCTAAACACAATGCTACTATTTGAACTCCATTCCGAAAAAACTGGTGCTCTATAAGAAATTTGGAGCTTCCAAAGATGTTAGAACCTCCATAAAATGGGGACATTATACAGTTCTAAATTCATTATTGCTATCATCCAAACTTTCATATTCCTCCGTTTTTCTTGTGCCACCGATGACATTTTGTCCTCACTCTATGTCCATTGGCCAATTATAGGTTTCTACATAGGAAGTGGGTGGTACTATCTTCATCTTTTTCTATAGTGAAAGAATTAGACCTTCGATGAACCTTCTCTTATTGAAATTGTTGACCAATTCCTTTTCTAATTTTACTAGAAGTTCCTTCATCCTACGATTATAAGCTTTGACATTCTTGGTTGTTTGATCTTTGTGTACCAATCAGTTGCTATACCCCTTAGAGTTGTTAGGAAGGTCCACAGCCAATATGCTCTATCATCTTGGCCATTCATTTTCCATATTGTTTCATAGGTCTTACAATGCCTCATTGGATTCACTGATTTGCAGTGAATTTGGGTAGTTTCTACCTCTCAACATTAGGAATTGGTGGGTGGGTCACCATTTTTTTGTTTTGATGCAACCTCAATTCTTGAAGCTTGCTCGCCAGGGAGTTTTAATTTAGATGCTTCGGTGCTTCTCCCATAATCTCACCCACATGAGAATCCTCAACTCATCTTGCTTTAGCATTCCACACACTTGAATTGCCTTTAGGGTCTCTCTTGTACACCTTCAACACAAGAGTTTTTGGCTTGGTTCCTTCAATCACCAGTTCTTGAATACGACACTTTTGTTAATGAATCTTTAGATTCTATCTCCCAACTTCCCTCATCATAAGGGAGTTGTTTTAATAATTCTGCTTGGTTCAATAGATCAACCCATGCTTCATTTGGTAGTGGTAGGTGTTTGTCTATCTCCTCTCACTTTGTCCTTGTATGCCTTTTTGTGGTGGAAATGTTTTTATTTTCCCAACTATGGCTTTGACTTCGACTCTATTCTAGGGATGACCTCCTACTTTGGATTTGTACAGTTGGGGTTGCTTTGGTTTTTTCCGTAGTTGTCTCCTCCTTTCTATTTGTTCTATGATCCGTAAGGACTGTCTGATCTCTTGATCTTGACCATGTTGTGGTCTCCTCCCACCTTTATTGGGGTTGAAAGGCATGAATATCTTAAATCTGACTCGATTTCTTTTAAGGCAATGACTCGAAATGTTTGCTATTCTATTTGATAAAATTAATACTTGAATTAATAATAGAAATACTAGATAGAGGAGTAAAAATATATCTTTATTTGCACATGAAGTTATTACAGAATTAGACCAAAGACGGTTAGCCAAGGATTAGACTACTTTCCTTGATGATGCTTAGGGCATTTGAAGGACTCAATGGTTGCCGCAAGAACACAACTGTCTATCAACCGACTCCTATAGCTACCCAAAAACTAACAAACAATTAATACTTAGTCAAATACAACTTAGCAAAACATAATAAAGGCATTGTATGCTGACTATAAAGTGTTGCAAAAAGAGTAATAAGTTCTTTGGCGCTTGTGCAAAGTTTACAGACATAATATGTAAGTGCGAATCAGACAATAATGGAAGCTTAATGAGAAAGATATATACTTATTCTTTTACCTTACAAGAATGGAAATGTGAGTAAAACAATATTCATAAGACATCTCGTAGAGTTTAGACAACATTCCGTCAATTATATTCATGATGTGATATTGTTATCAGGATTCAACCGTATAGTTTTACGAGTCAAACTCATTGACCCATGTTTCATGATATTCAACTACATGCACAGGAAACATCTGTGTAACAATGACTGCCATGCCATGAGCTTCACCTCTTCTAGATATTCTATCAGAACTTAAACAGCAACAAGACAAAAATAAAACAACGATTGACAGTAAAATGATCTGATCATTTTCTAATTACGTTGAGACACTAGCATATATACATGGTCGAATGGCTAGAGTCTGTTACATTTAAGGCCTCCTCAGATTATGGTCAAAATCCAAATTGGTTACTAGTGTTCCTTTATTTGTAGTGGGATTCTTGCATAGTGGCAGCTGTGGTAGATGTTTTTGTACAGAGCAGAACATTTTCCTTTTGCTCGTGCATCCCTCTGCACTCAAGTGTTGTGCATCCATTTTCCAGTCCAATCATCCTCTCCACCTGGTCCTCAAATAATGCTTCTAAATAACTCCCCTGCATGCAGGCGTTCTTAGATAAAATACAAGTTTTTTGAGCAAACAATTGTTGAGACCTGTGTGCTACTCTTGTAAAACCTGTGGCTCTACAGTCTGTTCTTGCTTCCACTTCCTCTTGTATGAAGACCAAATTGTTTGTGTTGTGTTTATTGCCAATGCAATATTTTGTTGGCTTTGATGACCAAGGTTCTTTTTTTGTGGGACCAACAGTTCTTTAAGTACACTATTTTGTATTTTGGGAGTAGATAATTTCACCATGTCTGTTGCTATCTGGAGACTAAGGCCCAATCTCGATCATACTTACATCAATACGGTGACGTGAAAGAGGTGTAAATGCCCTAATCTCCACTGTGTGTACCTTTATGCAGTCATCATCATTTTTATTGTGATCATAAAGTTTATATGAACCATCTTTGTAATTTAATAAATTTATGGCTATAATGTGCCATGGATATGACTGAGTTTGATGTGGTATGAGATTTCTGATAGCTTAATTATTGGATTGGGTGCTGATGCTGGTATTTCTGAATGATTGACTTCTATGGGTGGCTGCAGGCTAGGTCTAGACAAATTCGCTACATCAAAATTGACTGTCTAGTTAGCTGAGAATGTATGGATCTTGATAAGTGAAAGAGTTGTATTTCTGATTTTTGTGCTGATAGTTAGCTGTACCTCTATTTTGTGTTGTAGGTGTTCTGCTGTTGTATATCGCATCCAAGAATCTTACTTCATAATCAGCACTGTCATGTGTTTCTTGCTTTTGATGACAGGAAAATTGTTATTGTGGTTGGTCATCATATTGTAGCTTATCATAGCACTGGTTTTGAGTAGCTACTGTCTGAACTGATGACTGGTTAGGCTGACAAGTATTAGGTAGAGGTTTGGTATAACTTTTTAAATGGGCACTAACTTGTGAGACCATGTGATTTTTAACCTTTGCTTCTAAAGTTGCTTTCTCTCTGAGATGTGCTCTTTGATTGGTGCATTGAAATCTGTTGGCGTTTCAATCCGCACCTCTAGTGTGCATATTGGAAACGGACAGCTATGCACAGTTGGACTGCTCTTCAAATCACAGCTCCCTCTTTGCTGATTATGTGTAAAAAGAAATACTAAACTAATTTGCGATCTTTTTATCTCAGCTGAGAGCACAAGGTTATAAAACTCTTTGTGTCGTAGCTGAGGTTTTCTCTGGTTTCGTAAGTTCAGCTGCAACTAAGCCTATACTAATGATGCTTCTAACTTCTCAAGTAAATTTAGAGCGAGAGAATTTATAAGTAAACAGGGAATGATTGATCTGACATAAAAGCTTAACATAAACTTCTTCTGAAACACACTCGAAGACTCATTGTACTTATGAGGTGTAAGCTGAAATAAGATTGTGCAAGCAAAGAACTGAAAGATTTTGAGACAATGGATCAGAGCAAAATAGGCATAAGATTTATTTTCTCAAAGCTTTCCAATAACAATTACACGTCTAGGACAGCAGATTGTAGCAAGAAGACAAGCATACAATAAACGATCAAACCAAATTATACTTGACACTAATTACAATAAACTGAGCAATGATTTGCAGCAAAAGTAGGCATACAAACTTGCTCTTACACAAAGTGAATAGACACTGAATAACAACGTTGCAGGGAAAGTAAGCACAGCAATTTGTTATCACAATAACGGTTAAGAAAATAATGAGCGAGACTGCTCTTATTTATACACAAAACAAAGGAGTAGGGAACCCTAAAATCTCCTTGTTTTAACAATTAGTCTTGCCAACATGGAAGATTTATTCTTATGTCTAAACAAAAATAACTAAAAGTTAACTGGAATGCTAACATCAATTAACTGATCTAAAACTAAAGAAAAAAGTCCAACTGTACAATAGATAACTCCAAAGAATAAACATGCATGAAAAGAGGACAGCCAGTTAATCTTGGAAAAAACATCAAGTTAACTATTACCTTCACTTGAGTTCTATTCCTAGAAATATCTGCATGCTTCAACTGGCAGTTCACTGATTGGTAACTTTGGCGGCTTTGTAATTGGAGTGATGACCTCTGTTTCTTCTGGAGCTTTATGCTTCTGACGCTTTTCTTGATTTTTCTCAATGGAAGAGTATTGCATGATGAAATTGTGAAGTTTGACTATGAACACGGATATGTTTGGACAAGTTCTGCACAAAAGTTAAAAATAACTTTGCTGAATCTTCTTTAGAAAAAGTGCAGATTTTTGGAGAAAAATATGAGATATGGGTTTTGTAGAGAATGTCGTTCTAAATAGACCCAAATTGTTTGTTTATGAAAAAACTATTTTTTTCAAGAACATGCAAGAAACCCTAAAAAGTAGAAGCTATAAAGCAAATTTTGTGAGAAAAATCTAAGATATGGGTTTTGTAGGTATTCATGTGCTGAAGAGACCCAAATTGTCAGATTTTTGAAAAACTGAGTCCCCCCACCCCCCACAAAAAAAAAAAAGAGTTCCGAAAAGTGGAAGTTGCAAAGGAAAATTTTCTCGGAAAAATCTGAGGACTGGGTTTTGTGGCCAATTTTGTGCTGAATAAACCCAAGTTTTCAAATTTTTGAAAAAATTGATTTTTCAAGAAACCCTAAAAAATAGGGCTGGAAGCCTTCATAAAAAGTCACCAATCTTCAAGATCTAAGTATAAAATGGAGAGACCAAGATTGATGAATTTTGGAGAAGATGAACTTTTGTTTCTAAAAAATGATGCCTTGGAAGAATGGATTATGGAAAGGTGATCTTCTGTGCAACCTGTATTTGAAACTATGAAGAACTCTGAAAACGCCCTTCGTTTGATCCTTCAAATGTTGTTGAGAAGAAAATCTTGTGTTTGCCTCTTGAAGTCAACCTGCAAAATAATGAATGGATGCCCAAATGCTTCTTAATAAAATTGGGAGGTGAAACAAGCACTTAACTCGCAAAAACCCTAATTTTAGGAGTCATCATGCAAAAATAGTCTTCAAAAATTTCTAACTTAAGTTGACTTGGGCACTTTGAGATAAGGCTTCCAACTTTTGCAATGTTAGAAATTTTTGAAGATTTTCAACTTTTCCTTGATGAAACGCCTTTGTTTGATCTTTGATTCCGGATGTTTGATGGATCCTCTGGTCTGGCTGACGGATTCATTGAAGAGTGTGATCAAATTCGAGAAAGATATCTTGGAGGCTACAAATCTTATAAACTGCATTTGCCCCCTTGAAAGCTTGGGCCAGGGGCGCACATTGAAGACTAGATTGAGTCGTTGCTTAATTGGAGGACACAAATACTCAATCGTTGCTCAACTGGAGGACGCAAGACTCAACCGCCTTATTCTTAAAATGCACCATACATTTCTAACATAAAACTAAAAGTAACTATTAGCTTATCTAATTGCTAACTCTACAATGATAGCCCATTTATCAAATAGTTGCAAATTGAGAAAGGAGACATGGCACAAGCAGTTAGTCAAGATATGATTATGATTTTGTAGGATTTCTTTTATAAATTCTATTGTACCATTAATAGTGATTGTGTCATTTTTAATTAACCTAGTTTTGTTTTCAATTTGTTGGGTCACTATTGTTGGTATTTGAATTGCATGTATTGTTGTTTTTGCTTCTTATGGCTTTGTTTGCACTGTAACATTTTTGGGTGGATTATTTTGAACATTGTTGAGGGCTATTGCCTCTAGCATTAGGTTCAAGTTGCCAATGAATTAAACATCCCAAATTTGTCATGTGGTGAATTTATTAAGCACTGAATTAGGGTTCAAGGGGTTCTTCCTCAAAGTTGGGAGGTGGTTTGACATTTTTAGTGGCTTCTTTATTGTGTTCACATTGCACGCCAATTAGGATCATGCCATTTTGCTTAAAGATTTTTGCTCTTGCTAAGTATAAGTAGAAATTTCTCTATTAGGGTGACCTTTTAACTCTAGGAATTGACTTGTTAGATATAGATGCTTTCAAGGTAAACAACATCATCCTTCGTATTAGCATAAGGGTTGAAGAAGTCAATATTAGATAACTAGCTAGCGAAATCCACATCATTGGGATTAGGCTCACTATTTGACAGTACTTGATGATGACATATCTATTAGTCATAGCTAGGTTAATAGGTCTATTAAGGACAACATTGATATCAAGGGAAGACAACGCTGGTTTGCTATCTAGGTCATAAGCACTATGCATGGATCTTAACATGGTAGGTCGAGAAGAGACATATGACAAAATGAAGAAGGTGAAATGTGATACATGTATCGAAAGCCAACTAAAAGGAGGGTTTGTAATGTGTTCACCAAAATCCAGATGGGTTCAATTGAACATATTGTAAACTAATAAATAGAGGAGAGAATCTACCAATATATTTGAATACTAACCTTTCAATGCAACAATTTGTATGCACTAAGATACTGATCTCTAAAGAGGAAAAGGTAGAGGCCTTTCTTAGTGTACACTCAAAAGAATCAAGTACTAAATAGGCAACAAGTGGACAATGTTCAGGAGAATGAATTGGTAAATTACTTGTATTAACAAGGAGAGCAGATTACATTATATAGGAATTACAAGCACTGTAGAAATTAATGAGCCTAGAGCTACTGACATTTAAGATGTTAACTACCTCTACCTACAGACATTAAATGTCCACCTACCAGAAACAGTAGACAATAACAAAATATCTAACCTACTTAATTACATTCATAATTGACCATTAAATATAGAGAATATAATATTCTAACACCCTCCCTTAATGGTCGATCCGTCAACAACACCGAGTTGCCCCCTAAATTTTACAAACTTATAAGGGCTCAAAGACTTGGTGAAATATCTGCAGTCTGATCCGCTGTTGGAACATACTGTAGCTAAATTGATCTGTCTTCTACCAGCTTGCGAATGTAGTGACAATGAAGCTCAACATCCTTGGTATGTTCATGGAAGATTAGATTTTTAGCTAGTTTGAGCACTCTGTGATTATCAGTGTACAAGGGAGAAGGTCCTAGTTGTGACATGTGCATGTCAAAAAGCATCCTACGAAGCCAAACTGCCTCACATGTTGCCTTAATGGTTCCTTGATACTCTACTTCAGTTGAGGAAAGAGCCACTACTTGTTGCTTCTTGTTGGTCCATGTTATAACACCTGTGCCCAAATTGAATACATACCCAGAAGTAGAGTTTTTGTCATCCACTGAACCTACCCAATCTGAGTTTGTGTAACCAATCAACTTTGGATCCTTGCATCTTCTATACAAAATGCCATAGTGTGAAGTGCCCTTAACATATCTCAGCACTCGCTTCACTACAATCCAATGATTAGCTTTTGGAGCTAACATGAAGCGAGAAATGTAGCTCATTGCAAAACTGATGTCAGGTCTAGTGGCAGTGAGGTAGATGAGACTGCCCACTAGTTGCCTGAATGTCATTTCATCGAACAGAGGTGAATCAAAGTTGGCTGACAACTTCAGTCCCTTCTGCATATGTGTGGAGGCAGGTTTGCAGTCCTGCATCTGAAATTTGTCAAGCAGACTTCTGGCATATTTAGACAAAGAGATAAAGATGCTACCAACGGTCTGCCAAACCTCAATACCCAAACAATAATGGAGAATTCCTAGATCTGTCATGTCAAAAGCCTGATACAAAGCTTGTTTGATTGCCGCAATCAAATGTCTTGGAATACTAGTAATGATCAAGTCATCAGCATAAACAAGAAAGAGAATATCATCACCAGAGTGTTGGACATACAGATTACTGTTAGAAGGGTTGCACTGAAAACCATGGTCAACCAAGTACTGATCAATCTTGATGTACCATGCACAGGGAGTCTGTTTTAGTCCATAGAGTGCTTTCACGAGCCTACACACCTGATGTTCTTTGCCGACAACCTTGAAACCAGGAGGCTGCATCATGTAGACTTCTTCCTGCAAATCACCATTGAGGAAGGCACTCTTGACATCCATCTAATGAACTTTCCATCCAAATTGGGTGGCAATAGCGAGAAGAAGACGAATTGTGCTCATCTTGGCCGTAGGAGCAAAAGTCTCCTCGTAGTCAATGCCCTCCCGCTGTGTGAATCCTCAAGCAACCAATTTGGCCTTGTATTTATCCAAAGTACCATTGGCATGATACTTGACCTTATAAACCCACTTGCAACTAATAGGTTTCTTCCCAAGAGGAAGATCAAAAAGAACCCAAGTGTGATTCTTCAGAAGACTATGATACTCGGTCTCCATAGCCTTTTCCCACTCTGGAATTCCTTTAGCCTCAGAATATGTATGAGGCTCATAGATGCTGTGGATGTTGGCCATAAGAGAAAAATTGACTGTGTTGTTGCTTGCTCTTGCTACGAGATGATCTACCCTCAATGAGTTCATCATCATGAAGATCGCCGATGGTCTTGAGCCACCACTTAGGTCGACGAGTAGAATTGCCAACATTTGAAATAGGAGTAACAACATCTCGTGGGATTTCTGGAACAAACTCATCTAGATGTGAGTCCTGAGGAAAATCAGGTGGTGCAATGTCATGACTGGTAGAGTCCTCATTTTCAGAGTCAGAATGCTCTGAAGCTCTCCCATCAGGCGAACCAAGAGGAAGACAAACAACCTCATTAGGAACCTTCATAGGCTGATTTGCAGGACTTGTAGTAGGAACAAATGGACCAGTAGTCTCATCAATCACAACATCACGACTGAATATGAGACGATCCGTCTCCACATCAATCAACCCGCATGCCTTGTGATTGTCGTTGTAACCAGTAAACATAAGTGTCTGGCTCTTGGAATCCAACTTGGCATGCTTGGCGTCTAGAATCCATACATGAGTTGTAGAACCAAAGACTTTCAGATGACCCACCTTAGGCTTGCGTCCTAACTAGGCTTCTTCAGGATTCATCTTCTTAACGGCCTGTGTAGGTGACTGATTCAGGAGGTAGACTGCAGTGTAGACTGCTTCAGCCCAGTATTTCTTAGGTACATTTCTATACTCCAACATAGAACGAGCCATTTTTGTAATGGTACGATTCATACGTTCGACGACACCATTCTGCTGAGGGGTGTATGTTGTGGTAAGTTGGCGCTTAATGCCGTGTGTAGCACAAAAAGAAGAGAAGTCAGCTAAACAAAATTCCCCCCCATTATTTGACCTTAGAGTGACAATCTGAGAACCTGATTCTTTCTCAACTAAGGCCTTAAACTGCTGAAATGTGCTGAACCCTTCTAATTTATGTTTGAGAAAATACACCCACATTTTTTGACTAGAATCATCAACAAATAATAAAAAGTACCTGGACCCAGTAACAGAAGGAGTGTTCATCGGTCCACATACATCAACATGAACCAATTGAAGTACCTTGGAGGCTTGCCAAGAATCACCATTCGAGAACGGTGTCCGATGTTGCTTTCCAGCTTGATAGGCTCCACAAACTCCATGATTTTGAGTTTGGATCTCAGGTAGACTAGCAACCAAACCCTCTCGAGACAGTTGAGAGAGGTAGTGGACATTCAGGTGCCCATAACGCTGGTGCCAAAGTTTGTTGATGGAAGTGCTCCTAGCAGCCAAAGCGTGCTCTTGAGAATCACTAGAATCAACAAGTCTATATAGACCATGATCCTCAAGTCCCATAGCAATTGTAGTACAAGTCTCCTTATCAACGAAGCTGTAGGAGGACAAACTGAAAACAACATCTACCTGGGGAGAATGCTGCATGATTTGATTGACAAAGAGAAGGTTATGTTCCATGCCTGGAACATAGTAGACATCAAGAAATAGCAAATTTCTTCCTCGTGAGTGAATCTGGACAGTGCCCTTACCAACAACTGTGTACTCTTTGCCTCCTCCAAAAATGACAGAATTAGAGAATGGTTCGAATTTTGTGAACCAATCCCGACAATGAGTAAAATGTCGTGATGCCCCAAAATTGATATACCAAGCAGAATATTGTATTGGATCTACTGTTCTCTTGGCCATAAATGCATAGAATGCAGATTCTTGCTGCTTAGTGTGTTATGCGATGTTTGCCTTTGGTTGAGATCCTCCCTGCTTCTTTTGTTTAGAAGCTAACCGAATGCGACAGTCAGCCTTCACGTGACCGTATTTATAGCAATAATTGCACTGAACGTTCTTTTTCTTCTTGTTGTCTTGAGAAGAACTAGGGCTTTTTAGTTGAGAATTTTGCACCTTCCCTTTGTTCTTAGCAAAAGATTTGGTAGAGAACACTTGCTCTGTGGAGGTGGAACTGGTATTGCTTCCAAATTGTTGTCACCATCGATCCTATTGCAAGAGCTTGTTGCAAAGATCTTCAAATTTGAGATCAACATTGGTGGAGGTGATATTCAGCGTCTCGATGAAATGCTCATACGAACGTGGGAGACTCTTCAAAGTAATGACAACCATATCTTCTTCCTCCATTTTTCGACCAATAGCTTCCAACTAGTCGGGAATGTCCTTAATCTTCGTTAGATGTTCCTATAAGGACAATTTTTCATCCATCATGAGAGAAAAAAGCATGTTTTTTGAAAAAGAACACTTTGCTCTTGTCGAAGGTTTCATGAAGGGCATTCAAGTGATCCCAGATTTCCATGGCAGTTTTTCCAGACGGTACCTGAGGGAGCTGCTCATCTGTGTCTGAGAGTTTAATGAGCATGACGGCTTCCCGGTTGCGTTCATCCCATTTGTCCTAATCCTTTCCGGCTATAGTGGGACGGGTTGAGTTCCCCAAAATGACCTGATTGAGACACCGATATTCAAAGATCGTAATCATGTGCTACTTCCAGGTGTTGTAATTCTTCCCGTTGAACTTTTGGTTGCTTTCGAGCATTATGTTCATCATAGATGCCATCACGTACCTCGAGGTCAAACTAGTGAGGAAAACATAATGCACAAAAAACAAAAACAGGTTCTACAAAATAAATTCCAAAGCAAAAATTGAAACCCTAGCACGTATTTCAAGGTTTTACTGAAAACCCAAAAAATATAAATAAAAACCCAGAAGGATTGAGGAATACCTAAAAAAATTTGGCAGCACAAATTTTGAGGCACAAAAAATGAGGTACCTAGAAAAATCGAACAACCCAGTTGAGATCTCGAAAAACCCACCAAGAATATGTAATCGAAAAAAAAATTCGAGTTGAAATGGCTGCTCAAGAATCTGGACGATTTCCTGAAACCCTAGGCAGCCATTAAAAAACTCAAAAAATTGTAGAAATGAGCCGAAATCTTCACAAAAGCATGGCAAAAAGGATTCCAAACCCTAGGTGACCAAGTTGTAGGAGGAGGCAACCACGATTTTGCTCAAAAAACACTCGAAATTAGGCAAAAAACGCGCCTAAAAACGGTGGAAAAAATGTGCGTTCAGAAAGATGAATAAAAAACGCAGTAGAAGTCTGAAAAATCGTGCGACCAAACCTTCACAAAATGCGTTTGACTGTGCAAAGAAAAGACGCGGCCAGAAACACGAATACCCTAACTGAAAAACGCGATGCGGGTTTAAGAAGCTTCAAAACGCGACCTGAACAGACCTAGATGTGGCCACTGGACACAAGAACAAGCACGTCTAGGAAGATCTAAGATGCACGCACCTAGGTATAGCAAAAACGCGGCCGGATGAAGAAGAAATACGACCAAAAGAAGACCTCAAATCACACCCAAGAACAAATATATCTTCAAATGTGGGTAGAGAGAAGAGATAAACGCGTGCCAGAGAAGAAAAGAGACACGCGACCTTCAGAAGGGTTTGAATCGTGGCCAAGAATAAAGAAAATCTGTGCCAAAACAAGAGGTTCTAAAAGACACAATTTTTACAAAAAAAATCAGATGAAAATCCGATTTTCTTTGACCCACGAATTCAAAAATTGTAAACCCTCGATTTTTCAGAGGAATCCTCTTCATAGGCCACAAATAGAAAATTTGTCTTTCAAAGCCAGAAAAATTCCTTTCAAAATTTTTAGAAAAACAAATTTTATTTTAGGGCTTTGATACCATGTTCAGGAGAATGAATTGGTAAATTACTTCTTGTATTAACAAGGAGAGCATATTACATTATATAGGAATTACAAGCACTGTAGAAATTAATGAGCCTAGCTACTAACATTTAAGATGTCAACTACCTCTACCTACAGACATTAAATGTCCACCTACTAGAAACAGTAGACAATAACAAAATATCTAACCTACTTAATTACATTCATAATTGACCATTAAATATACAAAATATAATATTCTAACAGACAATGTGTAGATAGTAATGCATAATAAACAATTTTCCACTAGCTTTCTAGGATGGGGATGGCAAGGGATGAGAGGATGCATTTATTTTTTGTAGGCCATTTTAGGGCACAGTAGGGGATGGCAAAGGGGACAACTATTAAGAAAATAGGAAAATTTCAAATATTCATATGATAATATCGATAAGGATTCATCATATACAATATATATCCTTAATATATAACATTTACAACAAAATGCCCAAAGGCTACAAGTTCCAACTACAAAATGAAAAAAACATAGAATATATGCCACTTCCCTTAAACTTGCAAAGAACTTGTATGATCAGTGGGCCTATCTCCTTTATCTTAGGTTTGTAGTAGTTGACATAAGCGAGAAGTTCCTCAATAAGGCTGAAACCTTTGTTGTTTGCAAACCTACAATTTTTTGACAGCAAAAACAATAAAAAACTATTGTTTTCAGTGATAGAAAATCATTGTCTTGGGACTGAAACACCACCTTGAGAGGTACTAAAACCTAAAACAAGAGTTTATGAAAAATAGAATTATAAAAATAAACTAGATTGGAATTTAAAATATTAGCAAATTAAAATATCATAATTTGACAAATTCAGCAAATTGTAATATTATAAAATTAAAAAAAAATAGATTTTTTTATCAAAAACTTTCCTTGATGATCTCTTCCATGCACTCAACAAATGTATCATAAAAAATTATCTTCACAATCCTCATTAATTTTTCCTTCTTGCAGTAAGGACTCTTCAACCACTTTTTGCTCACAAGCATGCGCTTATGATTGGGCAATGCAGTTGCAATACTCTACAAGGTGATGAAATTAAATTCGGGACCCATATAGTTTTAGATTTATTTTTTGATATTCTTGCATCCTCCTCCACGCTCTTCACCCAACTTAGTTTCCCTATGTCCTCAAGGAGATAGTCAATGCAAAGGGCAACATAAGGGCTGTAAAACAACATAGGACGCCTCTTGTTACCTAAAAGACATGCAAAGTTATTGTTTCCTTCCGACAAGAATCTTCTTAACCCTTTAATGGGGGTATATATATATAATTTCTTTATTAAATTAATTATTATTGAAATAATAATAAATATATTACATAAATAAAAACATATGGTATGCTTCATTCATCACTTGGTTGAAAGAGCAAGATTAGTTGTAAAAAGAAAAAGATGATTGTCGAAAACAACTAGAAAAAGAATTGTAGTCGAAAATGCCTTGATATGAGAACACATTACCATTTCTATAGTAAAGGGGGGTTAAATAGTGGTAACCCTAGTTACAAAGGCTTAGGTCAAACCCTCTTTATAAAGAGTAGAGTTGAACATTATTTTATTGAGTGAAGCTTGCTTATAGAGGCAGAATCAATAAACATATACAATGATTACCTAGTCAAGAGCTCACATCAAATCTATATTAAAAACTTACCAAGCATTTACAAAAACAAATTTTACAAAGATTTTCATTGAAAAGTCCATTATAAGTTTTTTTAAATGCATGTTTTTGGGTTTGATTAGGGTGCCCCATGTACCCTCTAGGGCATGTCTAAAAATTTTCTAGGGTATGCTTGGGACCTACTAGGGCCCAAGCTTGAACTCATACCCATTTAGGTTGGGTGTGGTGATGGGTCTTGCAATATTCAATAATTTAGGTTATAATGAACCAATTGGTAATCTTAATACTCTCGATGAAGAGCATTATGATTATTTGTATTGATTTTGCATATGCAATTACGTCGATATAAGCCATTTTGATTTGTCTTTTAACATTGTCACCAAGAAGCCCAAAGTGAGAATTTGTCATCCAAACACTCATAACAAGAATGTGAATCAAGGATGGAATTAGACATCTTGGAAAATTCTTTGGTAGAGGAGATATCTTACCAAGTTTGGTTTTGCTCACTGTTGGACTCATATATGCAATTTTGTTGAAGGGTCAATCAACATGAAGATGAAATCAAAAGTTGAATATAATTACATATGTGGGTTCCTCTAAAAAATTTGTACAATTAAAAAGCAAAAAATTGTACCTTGTTTTGAGTCTATTTGCTCAGACAACTTTGTCATGTGAAGTGGTGAATGTGTTTTCTCTAACAAGCATTTTCACTAGTAAAGTGGTAGACGTGTTTGTCTGTGAGTAGTGAGTTGGAATTTGGAGCATTTAGCTTCTCCATGTTTGTGGTGTGTAAACAAGTAAGCTAGTGGAACGACTGTATGTAGTAGGGGAGTGTATGGTTGGTGTACTCAAAGCTCTAAAGCCTTTATAAGAGCTTGTTGAGGTTGAGTTGGCTTCATTATTCACTTGTACTTTCCTTTGACATAGTGGAATGGGGAGTAAGTTGCTTCATAGGTTGGAGTTTTTCATCCAAATTGGGTTTTATTTGGGACGATTTTGACTTTGTTCAATTTAAGCATGTTTACTATGTTTAATTCCATATTTATGGTGGTTAAGACCTGTGTTTTTAAGGCAACCATTGTTAAGTGGTATTGATGTAAGTTGGTGTTTGTTTGGATTCTTTACAACTAGCATGTCTATTTCCTAATAGCAGTGTGTGGTAGGACCACCCTATTTACAAATCAGTATCTCCATTGATTAATATACCATAATGGTATAATGCTTTGAACATCTAGTTATGTCTATGTTATTTCAGTCTAATCAATTATATTGTTTATTTTTTAACTCCTAACCATTACCCAAAGGCTTATATTTTCTTTTTCAATTTTTTTTGTTCTCTCATGTTATTTCAATCTAATATTTTATATTGTCTACTTCTTTAACTCCTAACCATTGTTTCAAGGCTTATAGTTTTTTTTTTGTCACGTCTTATCGTTTTGTTGTCCTCTAGTTTATTTTGATTTTCAATGGTCTATTTGTTAGTTTTCACTTTTGTTTGAAGGCTATGGAACCCCTAAGGGATAACTCCTTGAGGGGTCATTAAAAGTTGGAGCTTCATCTTCTTTTGCAACTTCATGTAACTATTTTATTTTTCCTAGTCAATTGAGCCAAGCTTTGGAAGTTACACAACTCTTGCAGTTGGAGTCTTGTGGATTGACTTTTCTTGGTGTCTTCTGATGGAGAAGAGGTTGGGAAGAGTTTCAATTCCTTTTGATGCCATCCATCTTGTTTTTTATGTTTTATGTTTGAATTTGGATTTGAGTTCATATGGCTCTCCTTTTATTTTACACACATTATATCATATTTTATATGAATTCAATTTTGCAAGCTTGCATGTTGCTTGCTATAATTTATTTTCAATTCAATTAATTATTGGTGTATTCAATGATTTTGAAGAGTGGAAAAGAACTTAATTGATTTTTTATAACATTATTTTAAGTTGCCCAATAAAGATGTTGGTTTAATTAAATATTTAATTACGCTTTATTAAGTTTACTTAGGTCCTAATTAGATTTTACCTCCAGGGTTTTGCATATTGCTTTATAAAAGCAAGTCATCTCATGTAATTCATTATTCCCAATAATATTATTTGCACATCTTTTGCAAATTGCTCTTGCATCTTTGTTTTTTCTCCTTGTAGAAGGCTAATCTAGGTTTTGCAGGTGATCTTGGTTTTATGGAGTTTATTGGAAACTCTAACATGGTATCAAAGCATTGATCTGCAAGCCCCTTCTCAGATCTAGGAGAGATTCAATCAAAGAGTTTTATTTTTTTATCCTCAAGGGATCATCCTTGAGCAATTTTTTGGTGCATTTTGTATAAAAAAAATAGTCAATATCTTTTTCTTTATGTATTTTTGAGAAAATTAATTTATGGGTTTTGTTTAAAACCACAAAACACAATCTAGGTTATTGCTAGATTTTGCAAATAGTGAGCATAATTTGCAAAAATGGCTGTCAAAATTTTGGCTATTTTTCTTGCAGGTGAAGTTTTTGATTTTTACCAAATCGCATGTTCTGCTTTTTTGGATTTAAAAACGCTTTCTGGGTTTGGTTGACAAAGCCAAAATATTATTTGGGGATCCATTAGTTTTTGCGTGCAACAAGTAAATTTTTCAAAAATCAAATCAGAAGGGTTGTGTCTGCATTGTCGGCTGATACAATTTACCCTTTTTTCAAAAATTCATAACTTGCATATACGGTGTCCGTTTTCAAAAA
Organism: Sequoia sempervirens; assembly: GCA_007258455.2. Classification (NCBI taxonomy): domain Eukaryota; kingdom Viridiplantae; phylum Streptophyta; class Pinopsida; order Cupressales; family Cupressaceae; genus Sequoia; species Sequoia sempervirens. Next base: position 30,384 of record VDFB02385892.1, on the reverse strand, counting down.
CTTTGTAGGTGTATGTTTTTCGAAAACTTTGTATCGTCGGAAAGCTAATTTTGTCCTCTACGCAAATTTGAGGTCAATTTTTTTTTTATGGAGGCAGATGTGAACATTTATCCTTGCATACAATCTTTCCTTTTGTATGTTTTATGTTTTCATATTCCCTTTGATTTATGCATGTTTGGCATGCTCTCCTTTTGCAATCTTGGGGTATTGTAATAAATGAACTTCAATAAAGTTCATTAGGGGGGATTCTTGCATAATAATTTGATTATAGTGTAGTTGCATGGCATGCACTTTGATCCCATCTTCATATTGATGACAACTCGCATGAATTGTATCTGGATTTTGTAGTTTCTTTTGGCCACAATCTTGCTCATAACTTGATACATTTTGGTTCGCATTAGTTCATGTCTCAGATTGAGAGCCTATGATTAATGATCTTGAATCACATTAGATTCTCATCAGGTCACATCTCAGTTTGAGGGCCATTCATTTTATGGTTAATGTTCCAGAATCTTCATGGTACTTGCTCCTATGGATCAGTTTTTTAGTCACGGTTCGACATCGGCATTGAGATACACATAACTTCTAGATTCTTTCATCGTATCTTTCCCTCCTATGGGGGGCATTTCTTATGTATCTATGTGATGGATGGTGCACTTGAGGGGTCTTATGGAGTCCTCCATCTTTCATCACTTGGTTGAGAGCCTATGATTAATGATCTTGAATCACATTAGATTCTCATTAGGTCACATCTCAGTTTGAGGGCCATTCATTTTATGGTTAATGTTCCAGAATCTTCATGGTACTTGCTCCTATGGATCAGTTTTTTAGTCACGGTTCAACATCGGCATTGAGATACACATAGCTTCTAGATTCTTTCATCGTATCTTTCCCTCCTATGGGGGGCATTTCTTATGTATCTATGTGATGGATGGTGCACTTGAGGGGTCTTATGGAGTCCTCCATCTTTCATCACTTGGTTGCATTATCTATTTCTTTTTCATTGCATATGTACATAGTTACCTAACATGGCTTTGTAGTCGGGACCCATTCATGATTTCATAGACCCACCTTTGCATTATTTGTATGTTTCATATTCTCCCTAAGTTGCACTTAAGAGGGGGTGTTGGTGTAATTAATTATTTAATTACACTTTATTAAGTTTACTTAAGTCCTAATTAGGTTTTACCTTTAGGGTTTTGCATATTGCTTTATAAAAGCAAGTCATCTCATGTAATTCATTATTCCCAATAATATAATTTGCACATCTTTTACAAATTGCTCTTGCATCTTTATTTTTTCTCCTTTTTGCAGGTGATTTTGGTTTTATGAAGTTTATTGGAAACTCTAACAGATGCTTGAACATAACAACAAAATACAAGTTAAGATTTAAGACAAGCTTGAAATGTTTTATTAAATCCTAGAGCTTAGCTTATAATTCCTCCATTCTTGGGCATGGAATCTTATAGATTACTTTCCTTAAGCCTTTTTGTTGAAGGAGGGGTTGAGGTGCCATATCAGTTCACTTATCATATGTTTGTCTAGACTCAAGTAATTTTACTCTATTTTTCAAGTTCCAAGTTTGACTTTAGATTAATTTATATGGTCTAATTTTGTTTTGCATGACTTTTCTATATTGTTTAAACCTAAGTTACCAATTTAGGTTCAGGTTCCATCAAACAAAAAATTGGGGTTGGGTTCGTTGGTACAAAAACATATAAAATATATATATTCATAGATGTAATATACATAATTTTAATATTTTTAATGTACAATATTATTATATTATATTATATTATAATTAATAATATTATATATTATTGATATTGTATAACATTTATATATTACTAAATATATAAATGTAAAAAAATACTAATAATACATAATTAAATATATAAATGTTATACAATATTAATAAATTAATAATATATAACATAATAATATATTAATATAATAATAAAGTTATAATACAAAGTTAATATATAATATAATAATAAAATTATAAAAAAATAATATTAATATATAAAATTAATTTTAAATTCATTTTTCTTGTACATACATACATATTATACACAAAATTCATGGGAGGTTACTATAATATTATACAACGAACAACAAAATTTGTCACTAAACTTTATCACTATGCAACTTCTCACAACTCCTTCTCTGTTTTGTTCCTCTAATGCCTCCATTCCGTTCCAACTCTTCGTTCACTCAACAACTTCTCACGGTGCAACCTAGACTACTTCATGGAAATTTGTTGGAGTGTTCGTCAACTGGAGCAATAGTAAAGAAAAATGTTGAAATTCGTTAGAAATTCTCCCATACCATTTTCTTTTACAATTTTATTATTATATTATAATTAATAATATTATATATTATTAATATTGTATAACATTTATATATTACTAAATATATAAATATAAAACAATATTAATAATACATTATTAAATATATAAATGTTATACAATATTAATAAATTAATAATATATAACATTATAATATATTAATATAATAATAAAGTTATAATCCAAAGTTAATATATAATATAATAATTAATATTAATAAAATTAATATATAATGTTATAATATATTAATATAATAATAAAATTATAAAAAAAAAAATATTAATATATAAAATTAATTTTAAATTCCTTTTTCTTTTCAAATTATGGGTATACATAAATATAGATACATACTGTCACGCCCCGCCATGCGAACCCCAAAGGAACTAATAACAACGGAACAATTTTTTTTTTTTTAAAGAATATGATAACATACTTAAGTATTATAACATAACAATGTATTATGAGGCACAACTAGTTCCAATGGGGTACACGAAGTGACATGACTACACTAACCCATAGCATCGATAATAAGATAACAATAATTAAATAATTACATAAATCTATTCATTCCCATTTCATCATTTAAAATATATATCAACTATATCCATATTAATAACATATGCACATATGACAATACATGGAATTATAAAGATATAAAGTGTTACATATTTTGATAGATACAACTCAACATAGCCAACTATAACACAAGATCCTGAATAAATACATGGCCTGAATATACATTACATCCAAAAGATAGTAAAATATAAACGACTTAAACTACATCTCAATAACTACATATACAAATTACACCAAGGTCATCCCAACACATGTGGGAGACAAAACATCAATGAATATATTACATCAGGAGTATATGCATCTATCTGGTACAAAGAATTACTGGAACACCAACATCCTCCAAAAACCTGCAATAAAAATACATCTGCAACTGAAAGGAAACCCAACGGGGTGCGAAGCACGTTCCACCCAACCACCCCCGTGCTGAGAGTAGACAAGGAAGGGTCCCCGACCAAGCACGCCTAACAACAACAAAGACTAACTCCAAATAAACAACTTAACATCAAAGACCACTCAAAAACTCACAACAACAAATCCAAAAGGCATAACAACAAATCACTTCGGAACATAACAATAAAACACCTGTCCAAATTACAACTAGTCACACTCACAACATCAATGAAACTCAAGGCATAATATCAAAGACTATTTCCAACAATAACCAAAAAGAAATCAATAAATCACTTAACCACTACAGACACAACATCACTTAACACTACAATCACAAAGTCACTTAACAACTACAAACACAATATCACTTAACACGAGGTTACAATGCTTCCAGAGAACAAAGATCATGAACATCGCACAATAACTAATTAACTGTCGACATAGGAAGAGTGTCATGCATAAATTGTCATGAGTTACCCTGGCTCAACCTTCCTAGGCTACTCCCCACCCCAGCTACCCCCTGGCTTGCCTCTCTACTCTGGCTGACCTCTACAAAAACTATGCCCATCCCATCTCCTTTGCTTCCTATCATTCACTTCTGTTTCCACTTAGAGAGACATTCTTTATCTATTAGTGTGAAAGATCCCCATTAAATTCTTTTTTAGATTATCACTTAATCAAACTTGTAGGTTATTCTAGCTTCTCAAAGCCTGTGTACCCTCAAAGCATTACCCCCACGACAACACACAAGGTACATTACCAAGGAAAAATCAGACACCATGTAACTACTCCCATCCAAGGGGAGGAAACAAAACAAGGAACTCCCACCCACACAGTGAGGAAAGTCCCAAATACTAAAACACACCTCTTCCACAGAGGTACAAACTTATTTCATTCCTCTCCTATTTCTCAGATAAGTACACATATCCCCCTCGAAGTTTCGTGGAAACCTGCACAACATAAATAGTACAACCTCCACCCATTCTATGACTCTCACACCATCCCACTTAGGAGAACTTCTAGAAGACTTTACATAGACCCATAATCCCATTTGCCCTATTACATGGAGGATAAAAAGAAACATGACAAAAACATTCCGGTGCAAATATTGTAATCATTTACTCAAATGGCCACCCAACTTCCCAAACGCAGCCAAACAAATAGAGTCAGTCCTAACAAAATGAAGCTCCAATCCCTACTACTAAACAACAACTTGAGAATATACAGCCCAAATCAAAACATTTCGTTTATTTCCAATTTTCTCGATTACATTATCACATTGTAATATATAAATAAAAACAATATATAATTATCCCCTCTCTCAACATATAAAATCCATATATATCCATACAATTAAAACAGATACACCAATTTATATTTATAAAATCTATCATAAAAATTATTCTAATTCCACACACATCTATATAAAATAAATATACTACAAATAAAGTTTTTTTATAAAAATGATTTTACCAAAAGTATATTACAAAATTCATTAAATATCATTTAGAAAATTAATAAATATATTAATTAATTATATAAAATTATATTATCCATCGTATTCGAATTAAATAAAAATTAAATTTAAAAAAAAAAACCACTTTTCTTAAAACAAATTTAAATTAAGTCCCATTCGAATATTATAAAAATAAAAATTGAATTAAAAACTCAATAACTACATTTATTTATATATATATATATATATATTAAATAATATATAATAAATATATATATATATATTTTTTTTTTATTTTTTTTTTATTTTTAGACTACAGGAATCGGGTAGCATGACCCCCTATAAAAGTCTAAGTAAACTTTTAACGGACCCACATACCCTCATAATAATAAATATATATTAAATAATATATATATATTTATATAAACTAAATATTAATAAAACTCAAATTATAAAATTTATTATAAAAAAAAATGAATTCGAATTACATCGCATTAAATTTACAAACTTTAAATAAAATACGAAATTTTAAAAACATAAAATGAACTTTTGTTTTATATTATAGAAAAAACGTAATAAATATTTATTATAAAAAAAAATGAATTCGAATTACATCGCATTAAATTTACAAACTTTAAATAAAATACGAAATTTTAAAAACATAAAATGAACTTTTGTTTTATATTATAGAAAAAACGTAATAAATAATAAATATAAAAGGGACAAAGTCCCGACACTGCGCACAGCCCACAGTACATAGTACTGTGGGCAGTGGGGGTACGCAGCCCCCACTGGCTGCGCCCAGTGCGCAGCCTGTGGTGGCTGTGTACAGCCACCACTTGAGGTCCGTGGACGGTACGGCCACGGCCGGCCGTCCACTCCCCACAATAGAAAAATATATAATTTTTTTTTTAAAATTTAAATTTTCTTTTATATATATAATTTTTATTATATTCTCTGGTATGAAACACGAAATGTATTCGTACGAAGCAGAAAGAAAATTTCAAATAAAATTAATGCCAGACTACATTTAAATTATATTTTATTAATCCCCAAATCGTACAAAATCATAGAAGGAACTATTAAAATAACATTCAATTTAAATATATTTTATTCAACCCTCACAATTACGGAATTCCAGAAAATAGAAGCATATATTTCTATAACTTCTTTTTCTTTTATTTTTATTTAAATATTTATAATTCGTATCTTAACCACAATAGTACTATAATTTATATTAAAATTTCATCCGTACGAAAACACAGAAGAATATGAACAAATAAGAAATGAATTAAATATATTTTATTTAATATTTGTATAAACGAATTTTACACCAATACCTAAAATTTATATATATTTTTCTTCGAATGATACAACCAAAATAATAATATATGTATATTTGATTGGTATATGTATATATATTTATTTAACATAGACAGAGATATATTATATATATATAATAAGAGATTTTGAACAATCAAATAAATAAATTGATTTCCAAAAGATCCAAAATAATTTCAGGCGTGCAACAATATTCATCATAATAGCAATATGATTTTCTTTTCAATAATTTCATAATTAAATTTTCTTGAAGAATTTAAACCAAGTTTTTCACTACAAAGAAATACAAATATTTTTAACAGACAAATCTCAATCACAGGAATCTCTTTTTAAAACACAAGGAGAAATTACTTTTTCAACATGGCAGTCAAAATTTATTACAGAAGAATAAATAAAAAAAAGAATAATGAACTTGAAAGGAACCTGAAACCCTTCGTTTGATGAAGAATCCTTCTGAATCCTCCTCTCGACTTTATGCCTTCAACTCTTCTCCCAATCTTCCTCCTCCAACGTTCTTCTGAACAATCTTTTCTTTTCAAACTCACAATAATTTTACCCAGAAAAACCTCAAAACTAAAAACTATCTTTCTTATTTTTCCTTTCTAGATCCCTAAAAACAACAGAGCAAAACTTGTGTGTGTGAAAATTTTTCCCTCAAAAAAATAATAAATCAAAATAAATATTCCATAAAGCTCTTCCGTTTTCTTTTCTCAAAAAACCTCTTTTCTTATTGGTCCTTTTCCAGCTTTTAAAAGCTCACACTTATCTAAAATTTTAATTGAAATAATTTATTTAATTCAGATATTATCCTCACATAATTTTCTAATTTAATATTAATAAAAAAAATATAATATCTAATTATTCTCAACAATATTAATTTAATTTAATTTCTTAAATTTTAATTAATTAAATACTTTTTAATTTACAAAATATTTAAATTTAATATTTTTCTAACTCGCAATTAAATCAAATAACAATGCAACATTAATTAATTATTTTATGAAATACGATTAATTAATCAAACACTAATCAGGAATTAAATAAATACTCAACAGTCAACCTACATAAAGACAAGGACAAAACTTCAGTCATAACACAACGACTTACAACCGACGACGGACTTGGGACGGGGACACTTCCAAACCTACTCCCTTTTTCAACATTTTTACCCATTGGGTTAATTTATTGCTCGCCCTGTCCTGCCCAAGCAGGTGGAATCGAGACTTATTCCTGCAAGCCTGCATCCAAATAAACGTCAAGTAGCACATGTATATATATATAATCAACATCCTATCATGAGAAGGAATTGCAGTGTAGTAGGGCACTCGTGAACGAGTGATGCTACACTGTCCTCTCACCTAATCTATTCTAATAATTGTAATATCAATAACGAGCTAACATTTCTAACCAAATTGATCATAAGATAACATGATATTTAACTACTGCATCATAACTAAAATTATTAAACCATTGCATTATAAAATAATACTGCATCCAACTAACATGATCACCAAAGAATCATCACATCGACATATAAAACATTAATGAACAACTATTTGAATAAACCATAATCCAATCAGCACACAGAGTATCATAAATCATACCAATAATGTCACATGTAACAATTAACTAAACGACGCATCCGCACACACCAAGCCGGTGAATGAATCACCAACACAATTCAATATCATGCTAACACACAAGAGTAACCAATAGTAGCAAATAGTATCAAAAATATGGGGGTATTACACATACATACATATTATACACAAAATTCGTGGGAGGTTACTATAATATTATACAACGAACAACGAAATTTGTCACATAGCTCCTTGTATGTTTTGTTCCTCCAATGCCTCCATTCTGTTCTAGGCTCTTCGTTCACTCAACAACTTCTCATGGTACAACCTAGACTACTTCATGGAAATTTGTTGGCAATGTTCATCAACAGGGGCAATAGTAAAGAAAAATGTTGAAATTCGTTAGAAATTTTGTCAAACCATTCCAGATGAACCCACAGTGACTTTCTTGAACCCTGTTCGAACCTAAGATGAACGGGACTCGAATCAGACCGGTATCTGCTTGTCAAGAGCTACAAACCTGTAACATAGAATACCTATGTTCAATGTCATTTTGGGGATGGGACAATAGTTTAGATGCCTTTTTTGGGGGGACAACGGGGTGAAGACAATGTATATATAATTTATGTTATTATCTTTTAAATATAAATAACAATACGTTAATTCAAATTATTTATATAAAAAATAATAATATAAATTAAATAAATAATCAATTAATATATACATAAGCTATATTATTAATAACTTATTACTAAGATGTAACATTATGTCCTTACAAGCAAAATTATTGAAAAAATAGAGATGTCTAAGACACAACTATCATCATCCTTAACTAGATATTGTCAGCCCTTATTCAATCGCAAATATTGCAAATCCTTAGTGGGACCAGATTTTACTTAAAATCACTAAGTTGAGTAAATTGTGGGCAAGGAACATCCTTATAAAATGACATTATAGTTAGTGTTTTCATTAATGAGATAGATATTTGGGAGTCAACAACCAGGAAATGGAGCCATTATAGTTGTGTGGCTTCTCTTGGTATGCTGAAAGGCATTCCATTGCAGTTGCATTTGTTCCGTGTACATCAAAATGGATTAACAAGCATATTAAATTTGGCGAGCGTTGGATAGTAGATAAGCATCATTCAAACGAGGTAGCTGACAAGAATGAATGAAATGTGTCTGTATCAATGCAAGACGATTAAACGAATCTCAACCGTTTTTTTTGGCTTTTTTGGCTGCTTTCCCCGCCGCAATTAGTTTCCGCGAGCACATTTAGGTTTTAACATTACAGAATCCTTTACATTTTACCCTACGTAGTGTTTCAGGCTCTTAGATTCCTGCACTCATTCTGCACTGCTACTTGGCTCTACATGTCGGAGATAGTGAGTCTCTCGCCAAAGCAGAGGCCTTGTCGTCCCTTGAATGGGTGTCTAAATAGCCCCACCTGGTGCAGGATCCAACACTAGACAAACTTCTTCCAGAGGCTTTCAATTTCACTAACTGAACAACTGCTTCTGTTGCTTCTTCATGTTGTATAGTGTAAACAAATCGAACCACTATAGCCTTTCACCATGCAGTATATTGTAGATTCTACTCTTGTATTTGTAAACTTCTATTTATTTCCCCTGTTTTGTTGAAGGTGAGCCTTGTGCTACTTAAGTTTCCCCAATTGTAGTTTGGATTGAAAGCTTGTCTTTCTTATGGGGAATGTAGGTAAAGGCTTCTTCTGCAGGAAAAAAAGAGTAAATAAAATGGAGAAATGGGAGGGACCTTCTCCATCTAATGCCCTTAAGGTAGAGAACCATGTCAAGAAAAGATTTTATGTTGCTACGGTGCTCAAATTTAAAACCACTGCATCAGAATGTGGATTTAGAAAAGAAAAAAGAGCAAGAAAATAAATGGATGGTGTGGAAATAAATTATACAAGGTGTCTAATGAAATAAATGACGCTGGAACCTACAGAAGGATTGGGAGGAGAAATGTATTTGAAATGGCTTAAACTCTCAGCTATACTAACATGATATCCAATGCAACCGGTTCATTCCTATATGAAAATCACATGATATTGAGAGGGAAATGCAACGAAAGTGATATGAGTGCATTTACCACAAGCAACTGATACTTGATGGCCTGAAGATCATAATTCAAGGGAACAAAGAAATTGTTGGGAGATTTGGTATCAAGCTGTCTGTTTTCCCTATAAGCTAGAAAACTAATTCCTAAATGTTGTCTCACTCTTCAATAAGAAAGTTGAGATTATTGAAAAAAAAGGAGTAAGTATTTCTATGAGGGAGAAAAATGAAAAACAATGATGGTATGTATAAGTCTTTTTGAAGTGGAAAACATTGCCTACCTCCTTTGCCGACCCCCAGTAGACTCCTAGGAGGCAATACCACTTTAGAGATATTTGTGTTTGAAGAACTAAAAAACCTAGGTAAAAGTACACTTCACAATGATTTTTGATATTCCAACACTATTTGGTAGAATAAGTTGGATTATGTGTTGTAGTGATGCAAAAATCCCATAATGTTTTTTTGACTATAAATTCACATTTGTAAGAATATATCTTTCAGTGTTATTTACATAGATTTGATATAAAGGTAGGTATACTAGTTATTGTTTAATGGAAAAAATGGATTCCACATTGGCAATGACCTAAACAAAAAATGTAAGCCTTGTTAATGATCGTGTGCCCATGAATGGAAACAACATTTTCGAATGACAAATAACCTAGTCACACATTGGTATAGATGAAAAAGCAAACATTTTGGGTTTTTGGAAAGAATTAGGGATGTCCCCTACCACCTCACCATCTCATAAATGCTTAGGGGATGGGAACATCAGTCTCAAGGATGGGGACCTGTCTTTGTGGACCATCAATTAATACTTGGTATGTCCATATTTTGTTTCTTCCAATATAATTTATTGGTTTTGTTTGTAGTGATTTGTCAGCAAGAAAGAATTTAATTTAGTTGACTTTAATACTAGTGATATAGGTCTTCCTATTTAAATACTTGAACACAACAAAATGCAAGACAACATCATCTTCTACAATAGCATGTACACATATACAACCAAATGCCAATGCTCAAAGATGTGTTGTGTCTAATTTGTATGAAGTTGTGTTCCATGGGACAAGTCCCAAAGATTTAAGTGATGCACTCAACACCCTGGGGACTTGGGGAGTTGGAGAGGAAGTTTCTTCTCCTTTCAAGGATTGGACAACTTGTCGCACTTATTGCATATTTTTTTTAAGGAAATAATGCTAAAACCTCTAAAAATCTAAAAGGGGAGGAATGCCATTGCAAATGCAACATATTGTATTTTCTTTTTAAAACTTAAGATTCTTTTACTTTGTTTAAGTTATTTTGGTAGCTTCCACCGATAGCCCCCTCCTACCCCACACCTAGCCCTCCCTTGCTGTCCCCAAAATTTTGAATTTTTTTCATCTCCAAAACCTCATCCTCGTGTCCTCTTGTCACAGTATTGCACCCCAAATTAAAATTTTTGCTACAATTAGGCGTTTTGTAGAAATGAGTAAGTCTTGTCAAAACTATCAAAAAAGGTCAAAATTGGGGTTTGCATGTCTTGCATGAGGATCAAAAGCTCAAAATTTTCAAAATCCGACGATCTGGGTCTGCTCAGAGCGACCTAGTCTACAAAACACAAATCTCAGTTTTTCAACACTAAATTTTAGGTAATTTTCTATTTTTAGAAACTTTCTAAAAATAGAACTTTTTTCTGGGTTTCTTTTGAAACAGATGTTGGCAAAATTTTCTAAAAATAGAAAGTTTGGCTGTTAGGGTTCAAATTGATTTTGTTTGGTCGAAAATACTTCCTCATCAGGTTGGTGCAGTCAAAATCACAAAAGGATCACTTTTGCCTTGGTGGGTTTATTTTTCTTTTTCATAAGCTTTTCAGGAGCTCCAAGGCCATTAATAGAGGTCAGCCAACTGCTAGGTGACATATTCAAACATTCAAGCACTAGACAGAGGATGAGAAACAATGGACGTGCACACAAAACGAAGAATGGAGAAGGGGCACTATGAAAGTTGAAAAATGCAAATTTTTGGCTAAGTCTAGAAACTTTAGGCACCCCATCTCAGTCTAGGCACCCAAACATTCATGCCTTAGAAATTTTTTTATCTCACGCAGTCGAGGCAAAGGCAAGCACATCGAGTGAAGGAAGAAGTTGAAATTTGTAGAATAAAAAATAAGTCTGGAAGTCATGGGTGCCCTAAAAGGAGATAGGTGCCCAAATTTTCTGGAGGTCAAATGATGAAATTAGAGTTTGTGCTCCCAGGAAATGTTGTTCGGAATCTTCTCAGCTCCGTAGTGAGTCTAGCAACACAGTCATCAAATGACCCAGTCAACCTGAATCTCAAATTGATCGAAGGAGTTTTGACAAAGTGGTAGAATGTAAACCATGAAAATATCATAAAATATTCGAAGTCTGGGAACTCTGGGCGCCCCAGGTGGCCAGGGGCGCCCAACCTTTTGAAAGACCTAATCCAACAATTAAGGTTTGTAAATATGCTCAATCTCTTTAGGATTTTTCCAACTTTGCAGTGGATGTCTTTGTTAGATCATCAGATTTGTTAATCACCAACAAATCTAGATCAGGCTGAAGGTATAATATGAAGGTCCAAATCTGAATGTCAAAAATCAAGCAAAAATGGTTAAGTCTGGTAGTGGTGGGTGCCCCAGAAGGAGATAGGTGCCCAAACTTTTGAGGGCCTAAATAGATGAATTTGTAGACAAAGCCTTGAACATGACTTCTTCAATTTTTAAGCAGCTCTCCAACACAATCATCAACATGTTCGTCAGAGTTGGCAATCATCAAATATCAAAGGTGGAATAGAGGGAAAAACATTAGCAAAATATTGAAATTCAAAAGCAAAGGTGAAATTTACAGAATAAATTCTAACTTTGGAGGAGTTGGGCGCCTCGGCTAGCCAAGGGCGCCCAAACTTTTGACCCCCAAGATGTAGCTTTCAAGAGACATCACTCCCAGGAGACCCCCTTTAGAATATTCTCAGTTGTCCAGTAAAGCTAACAGCTAGTTGATCGGATCAGTCTAGCTCCTCGGATCACGAATTCTTCAGAAGATCAGAAAACAAGCAAGAACTTGAAGAACACAAAAATGGCTAACACTGGAAAATTTGGACGCCCCAGGAGGAGATAGGCACCCATGATTTTGACGCATCAAATAAAGTTTTTAGCCAAAGTTGCCTCTAGAACAATCTCGCTAGATTCAATCTCGCTTCGTGATGGATCATTCAACTCATTTGTAGGATCAATCTGGAGGCTAGAAATCAAAGTCAAACTAGGGTCCAAAATCAAGAAAAAGTTGAAACTATTAGAAAAATGACTAAGTCTGATAGGCACCTGCAACCAAGAAGGGTGCCCAAGTTTTCAAATTCTCAAAATTTCAAGAAGAAGATAAAAATGTGCAAGTTCAATGCACAAGCTCAGGATAGGCTTTGAAGGATTTAAAACAAAAAAAGAAAGCATATTTTCTCAAGCCTCAACTTATTTAAGACGTCTTTTCCTTTCATTTCTCATAATTTTTGTAGGTGGTGTCCAAGGAAGAGGAGAGCAAACATAATTTTTTTTCAATTCAGGATTCGAGAACCAAAACTCAATGCTTTTTCACAGTTCATTATATTTTCCAGATCAACATACAGAGAGGCTTCTTTTCTCATGCTTTTTTCTTCCAGAGCATCAATTTTTTGAAGAGGTCAAGATTTTCAATTTTCAGCGATCTGGGTCATTTCAGTTCATGATTTTGAATAATTTTTGAAGAAATTCTTCAAGTTGCAACAATTTCTTTTTTCATGCATGTCCAAGGAATCATCAAAATTTTCAAGATTTGATCATCTGGGTCCTTCTAAAACATACTTCCAAGTAAAACCTAGGTCTCAACTTTTTCAGAAAAAAATTAGATTCTAGGGTTTGTTGTTTTTTCAATCAACCTTCAGTATTTCCAACATCTGATCAACTGGGTTTGTCTCAAATGTGCTTCTGAATAAAACCCAGGTCCCAGCTTTTTTCAAGAAAATCTTAAGAAATTAGGGTTTGTTGTTTTTCTAGTCAAAACTCAAAATTTTCAAAAACAGATGAGTTGGGTCTTCTTGTAACGAAATTTTGAACAAAACCCATATCTCAAAAAAAAATTGAAAAAAACCCGTCTGTTTGAAGAGGAAAAATCAACAAGCTAAATTTAGAAAGTGTGAAAAACTTGTTTGAATATAGTCAAGTTTACAGTCAATCTTTAAGGTTTTTAGTATGGAGTACACTCCCCTCGAGTTCAAACCAAATCAATGCTATATCACGACTTCATCAAAACAACTGAAACTGACTTGCACCATATCAAACTAGTGTTCAATCTGCATGCATTGGAAGATGCAGGCAATGTTGCAGTCAGGCACCTTGGCCACTCCAGACTACTTGTAGCAACATCCATTCCCATTTCAGTACAAAGTTTAGAGTTTTTAATTGCTTGCATCAAGCATTACAATACCACAACATGAGAGATTCAGTCGGTAGATGGTAGAGTGATTTGTAGCTTGAAGACAGATATGATTGAAAAATGCTTCTCAATACCACCTTGGGATGTGTAAATATCTCCATGGAAGAGTTTGGAATGGTGTGGGAAATGCACAAAGATAAATACAACAAGAAAGTTGCACAAAAGTGTATGAAAGAAAAACATAAAACTTTGCCCAAAAACATTGGATGTGGGGAATTCAAGGATGAGATTGCGATCATGATCAACCTGCTCAGCCGGATCACTAGTCAAGCAGATGCTATGAAATTCCAGCCTTGGATGTTCTATGTTATACCTCATATCATGAAGAAAACATAATTCTATGATTGGCCAACATTGATCAGTGATAGTCTTCATCACTAGATAACTGAATACTTCCAAATTCATGAGTTCCACATGATCTCCTACCTAGTCTACTTAGTGACCTTCCAAGGAAAATTCAGAGGGTTGAATACTGTGGGATCTCTTAATGTACAACATGTCTATAATCATTACCCTCAGTTGGAGTTCACAGAGTCATCACATCATTACAAAAGGGTAAACAAGGCTTTCTTGATGCATACAGTGCGAGACCTAGATAATGAGTTGCACGTACGTATTTCATCAACTGCGAGGGCAGCAATGGCAGAATGGGTGGATTGGTTCATTTAGTTTCCTACCTTCACCTACATCAGAGTTTATGGCTTCTCTAGTGCTCCACTCATGTTGCCTAGGTATCCATTAGATGAAGTGGTTTTCATGGAGTTCCTTAAGGAAAATATATGATGTTCACATTTTCTTGCATAGTAGAAAGATAGAAAGAAGCCCACCTTTAGTTTTCCATTTGAGTTGGGAATTTACAGATGCAGATCGTCAGTAGATGCCAAGTCCATGGGTGATGAGTTGGCTAAACCTGGTCTCAAGCCATATAGTGAGAGATGATCCTATGACCCTCATGGCGTCTTTGCATCCCGACTTGGTTAGAACTATGCTCATGTGCCCACACTTGAATATTTTTGGGCCAATTGCTGAGATGAGTTTGAGGTACGAAGGCACAGTTACAATAGACTTACTTTCCATCATATGAATGATTGCTTGTCAGAGGATATTGAGGGATTATTTGACAATGATGGAGATATATTTCCAACGTACACTCGAAACCAAATTGAACAATAGCCTCTTCCACAGGTCAATTGGGCTAACAAAGAAAGCATCTTGGTGGAAGAAAGGACCAGCCAAGTCATTGAGCACATCAAGATTTTCTTGGTCCTCAAGAGGAAGAAATCCATTCCAGTAGCAGAGCCACTAAGAATACAGTCATCACTTCCCTCTTCTTCTAGAGCACAACCAAAGATGAAGGCGATAAGTCAACCTCAAGAAGGTGTAAAGGGCAACAAATCAACAAAGAACGTAAGGAGAAGGTTGGACCTCTCAAATATAGTCATACAGGAGCAGCCAACAGTCAAAGCAGAAGTTCCTCCAGAAGATTCCATGCCTCAAAAAGAAACAAAAGATGTGCCTTTGACACATGATCCTCCATCATCTTTGAGGGCTTCACCAATTCACATTGATTCAAAAGATGAAGAAGTAGGAGAAGTTGCAGCTGAACCTCCTATGGAAGTTAGTAGAGATACCACATCTTGGCTTGAGAGCTCCTTGGGAAGGAAGAGAAGGAGACCATCATATCAACTCAACTTTGATGATCTTGACAACATTTACCAAGAGACACCTAAAAAGAAAGCAAAGAAACAAGTTCACTTTGAAAGGAGTCTAGATGGTGAGATGATCATGGAGATTGCTACACCTCCTAAAGATAAAAATAGGGATGAAGTGGAAGAGGATGATTTTGTCATGGTTAAGGCCAATCTTAGTAAAAGCACTAGGCATGCAGATGTAAGTTTGTTCAAAGTTACAGTAGAAAATCTTCAAGAAAGAGTGCTTAAAGATGGAGAAGATAAGGCAGTCCTCAAGGCTGAAATCCAACAACTCAGGTTATATATTTCTAATCTTGTTCATGGAACTTCACAAACTACTCAGTTGTTGCCCCAGGTCCTAGAGACACCAGTTGATCAACAACAGTTGAGGCAGTTGGTGATATATGTAAAGCAAACATG
Source organism: Sequoia sempervirens (assembly GCA_007258455.2). Taxonomy (NCBI): domain Eukaryota; kingdom Viridiplantae; phylum Streptophyta; class Pinopsida; order Cupressales; family Cupressaceae; genus Sequoia; species Sequoia sempervirens. Next base: position 14,048 of record VDFB02385892.1, on the reverse strand, counting down.
GGAATGGATTGAAGAGTTAATCACTAGAGGTGAAGAAATCCTTGCACAACTATATTAGCTAAGGAATAATGCTCATGACTTACACCAAGGGATTGAAGGATTTGAGCAGTTGATAGTAGAAGTGAAACCTATTCACGAGATCATCATGGCAGATTTGGGTACAACATATGGCTCAATGGTTTCAAGAGAACACAAGAGGCAACTCCTTGCATGGAAAGAACGTCACCTCTTCAAGGTGAGAACCTACGAAAGGATATCTGAGGAGTTAGGTGCATACATACAAAGGGTGATTGATGTTCTCCAGTTTATAAATGAATTTGTTTCAGGAATCCCTTGTTGGAGTTGTCATGATGATGGCTCTTACATTGAACTTGTCGAAGTCCAAGTTGAGTTCCAGAATGTTGTTCGTGGCAACAATGCCAACGATCTTGTTGTTGGGAAGATGAGTCAGATTTCCATGCTGTCAACAAAGTTTGAGAAAGCAACCAATGAGGTTGAAGATTTTATGAGATCAATTGTAGAAGGGGAAGAAATCTTGGAAAAGCGAAACTTTTCCATAGATAGTATTCATGCTCCTGATAGAGATACAGTTTCCCATTTTTTAGCGGATGTGGTGGAGATTTAAAGCAACAATCATCTAGAAGCTTTCTTCCAGCTTTCTTTATATTCTTGTCTCAATTCTTATCCCCTCTTTGAAGAAGAGAAAGAAAACAAATTGTAATAGTTGGCATTCATTTTTTTTTTTGCTTTATTAGGTGGTTAGATGTTTATCTTGTTTAATTTTAGAAATAAAGCTTGCATGTTGGAAAACCTTAGTTGTAAAAGGAAGGAGATTTTAGGGTTCCCTACTCCTATGCTTGTGTATAAATAAGGGCATCCTTGCCCATTATTTTCTTAATCGTGCTTGTGATAACAAATTGTTGAGCCTATTTTGACTACAAGTTGTTTAATTTCAGTTCACTTTGTGTAAGAGCAAGTTTGCAAGTCTTTTTTAGTTGTAAGTTCTTGTTCAGTGCATGTGTCTTGTGTCAATGTATTCTGGTTTGATGGCTAAACTATAAGCCTATTTTGCTACAATCCCGTTCTCCCAGAAGTGTAATCTTTTGTCCTTGAAATTTGAGGAAATAAAGTTTTGTGCCTGCTTTGTTGCCCTGATATAAAGTCTTAGATTTTTGTTTATTGTGTTATGCTTATATGATCTCCATTTCAGCTTGCATTGAAAGTAAGTAGATGTATGTTGGAAGAAGAGTTTATCTAAGTATTTTTTCAGAGAATCAAACTTTGTTCATTTCTAACTCTCTTGTTCTGCGTTTACTTGAGAAGTTAGAAACGTCTTTAGAGTAGGCTTAGTCATAGTTGAACTTCTAAAACATAAATTCTTAGCTACGACGCTTGAGTTTTATAACCTTGTGCTCTTAACTGAATAAAAAGATAGGCAAATTAGTTTTAATTTTCTTTCTTAAGCAACATCAGCAAAGAGGGAGCTTCCCCTCCTAATTCAAAGAGTAGTTTATTTGTGCATAGCTGTTTGTTTCTAATCCGCATTCTAGAGGTGCGAATTGAAATGCCAACACGCAGAAATTTGGAAGAACTCTTAGAATAAAAATAATCATTGATTGAATGAATGAATGTTTTTAATTATGTTCACAAGACCAACCAGTTTATGGGACCCACAAAATGAAACTGAAATCACCTTTTCCAAACAACAAAACAAACGCTGACCCCACCAATTACTTCTTGTTGTTTTTTAACTCTTTGTTGATTTTGTTTCTTCTACTATGTATTTTGATCAGATAACTTGTTTTAGCAATCTTCTCCTCTTCAAACAAGGCTGCTGATGATTTGACTTTTAGCAAATCCGAGTATTTGTATTGAATGTCCTTGTAAGCCTTACACTGCATAATGTAGTGCCACTCTATCTCCACTGAACCCGAAGAGCAGAAACAACAAATCCTATCTACCCACACCTCTTTGGGTATTTTCCATCTTCCCATTTCACATCTCAAATGATGTGAGCTAGTTCTTAATTGGGCTATTAGCATTTTAGCCTTCCACTTTATATTTGCTCCCACGTAGTATTTTTTCTCATGATCACAAGTAGGGTTAAAATTCAAAACATAGTGTTCTCTTTTTTGACCAAGTTGTTTCAACCACATGATATTCTTGGCTTTCTCTTTTACATACCTTTTAATTTCTACATTTCCTGCATTTTGATGCCCCATTTTCCCATTCACTTGACATTTTGCTTCATCCACATGCTCTTCCTTCTAGTTAATTTTTCTTACACCACAATTTTGGGCCATTGGTGTTCCCTCATATTCTCAATTCTCTTCAAATAGCCTAATAAACAAATTAACGCTGCCATTTCCATTGTATTTGAAGATGTTGTAAGTTTCATGAGTGTGATAGAATGTACTCTTTGAGATGGGGTACATGCCCCATGCAATTTTGCTTTTTTGATATGTAGGGATGGCCAAAGTATGTGTGGATACTAAAGTACATAAATGTTGATGTTCAGTCCATTATGTTGAGACTTGGACTCAACATAGACTTTATATTTGTCTCATACTCAGATTCAATAACAAAACATGTCTCAAATTTGACAAATTGAAAAAACTGTGAAAAATAGCAATTTTAAAGAGAAAAACTAATTATATTGCATTTTATATCAAAATAACTTCAAATACATACATAAACTAATCAATTGAACCTACCATACACATACTTAGACCATAAGACAAGTAAAAACTGTCATGAACTTCATATTTGAACTCTATTACAAAATAAAAATTGTTTTGATACACTATTTTAAAAAGAAAAAGACAAACAATAGATTTAGAAATCCATGTACTTGGTAGTGGCAAAAAAATAAATAGAAAAATCAAGCAAAGGTTGAGAGTAGCCACCTCTCTCAAATTAGCTCCAAGTCATTGGATCCTATTCCCTCTTGAGTATGTCAAAGAAGCATTTGCAGTCATTCTATTTGTATAATAGGTAGCATCATTCTCTTGGACAACTTCTTTGTCTCTAGTTGCACGGGCTCAAACCTTATTCACTGCTATGATTTTGTCTCATATCAACTTGATCAACTCAAGCATGGTCCACTCAAAAATAGGGTCACTCTTGGTGATCCACTTAGATGCGAGATCATCTTCAACGCTACAAGGGCTAATTCTTCATTTGTGATTAAAATTATATTTTGGAGCTGCAAGTTGTAATATATAAATATAAGGTCATTCAACTTTTGCATTGACAATTTGTTGCGTTTTCGAAGTGTATGTGCTCAAACATACTCCAATTGCATTCACAACCTAAAGCGTTGTGTGGTTGGCTCAAAACTTGGATGGCAATTCTTTGAAGATCAAACACCTTAGTGCCAAATTGTCCCACCATGCATCTATAAGGGAAAAAAAAAATGTTGATGCAAATATTAGCAATTCAAATTTTAATAACAAAGAAGAAAAGTGATTGAATTTTAAATTAATTTTTTAAATTTCAATGATTGGAAATTTTAACTCATCTGTAGACTTTGCTTCATAGCCTCTATGATGGTTTTAAGGCCTCGCATAACCTTCTCGTCAACCTTAAAGCTATGAAGAAATTGGAAGGTTGGGTTGAGGAAGTATGCATAGGCATGAAGTGGTCTATGAAGTTGTCTTATCTAACACAGGTCAATGATATCTTAACTAGGTACATATTTGGCCTCAACATTGCCATAATATATATAAAGGAAAGAAACCAATTGCTTGGTCACCTATAAAAAAAATTAAATTCAAATAATTAAAAAAGTAACTATCATGTTGCAAATGGAGGAAAAATAAATTTGTAGATACTTATTGAAAAAAAACTTAGAAACTTACATTTACAATCTTCTTTTTAGGAGTCCAAAAAAATGGCCTCATTAATTCCAATCCACCACATTAATTCTAATATTTGTTGTTAGGTAGGAAGACTAGTGTAACATACCAACCCTTAATGAAGTAAAGATTTCTAAATTTAGACCTTGCGAGTAAATAAATTGAGTAACAAACCAATGCAATAGAAAATTTTCTTTTCTTTATTGAACAAGATGCATTGCATAATATAACATGGATTTCCATTTCATCATAATGAATCTTAAATTACATTAATACAAGAATGCATACATTTACATACATAGCTCAAAGAGATTTAGAACAAATAGTTGTAAGATGGTCTAGGATCCTTCCTTTCAAATCTTGGTTCTTCTATTGCCTATTGTGGAGGAGAAGCATCACTCAGGCGCTTTTACACCAACCATAGACTCTTAATGTGGTACCCCACACATCTATCATTCAATAAATGTCCCTTCCCTTCGACAAAGAGATTGGTAGGGAAACCGATAACGACAACCAACTGGGCATAGTGTTGTGCCGACGTACATGACTAGAACTTGCAATCCCACAATCTCAAACTAGCATGTAATATTGGATCATGGTGAATTGACAATTTATTCTTGGTAGTCACACAATCTAGAGTGGAGTCTTGGACATTCACACTACTTTGGCCAAAGTGTTACATTTAGTATTCCTACTGAGAGTCATCTATCGCATACACTACTCATGGCCGATTTGACTTAAGGCTATCTTAAACTATGCATAGGTTTTTCCTTCAATGGATATTTTGTCACCTCCGATTAACCTATCACCATTTACTCTACTTGGAACTAAACTTCTTATTAAGTAAGTACACGAGTTCCCTCCCATACTAGATTAATTATCCCAGGAGTAAACACAAGCTTTTCTAGTTAAGTCAATAACTTAGCCAAGTGTATCACAAGTGCCTCATATGTTCAAACATGCCTAGTATATAATATCTATAATATACACCAAACTCTTATTATGGAGTACTTACAAGCACAACATGAAAATAACATAAAAGCTTCAATTTCCTTTTTAAAGACTCTTTAATATGTCTAATGTACACATTTGAAAAGACATTTCAAGCAATGATGGAAATCATAGCTTTCAAAAGTAAAATAACAAAGAAGAAGAGATCCTCATGCTTGTTATCGCTTATCCAAATTAATGACAACAATGCAACCCTCTCCAACAACAATTAACTTGATAATCAACTTCTCAAGAATGTCTCTGATAACTCTCTCACAAGTTGATAGCTTACTTCTCTCAAGCAACAATGTTTCCTCTCAATACAATAAAACTCTCTCTTTCTTACTCTCAATATAAAACAAGTATGACTGGGAATACCTTAGAAATAAGGAATTGCAAGATATGTGTAATCTTGGGAAAAGAATGCGTCCCCACTAATTAAATGGCTCAACTACTTATAGAGCAACCTAGCAACCTCATGGCCTACAATTTAGGCATGTAAAAGGACAACAAGCTCCATGCAAAACAACACATGAAACTCAAGAATAAGGTGGCGACTCCCTAAGCTCATAGTTAGAAAAACCACCTACAAATCGGCTTGCAACATTGACAACAAATTCAAGACTTATTCAATCTACATATGCTTAATTCGAATTGTCACAAAGAATAGATATCTACAACAACTTGACTTCAGAGGTGGTGACAATTCCATCTCTCTTTCCTTCTTATTTGGCGCGGTTTTACTGCCCAAAGAAATAGTCAACAACCATTTCTCAACAACAAACATCAATTGAATTGTATAGAGGATGAATCGACTTAAGCATTTAAAATAGTTGACAAAGTCAAGGTTGATTTTACCAAAGGCGTTGACCAAGTCTTATGTTTTAATATCGATAGCTAAATCAAACATATTACAAAGTCTTTCTATCGTGTGACAAACTGAGTGATAATCAGTTTCACCAACAGTCATAAACAACTTCATATGGCTTCAAAGAATATAGTCATATCGAATATTATCAACCTTTAATATCATAGTCATAATTGACTACTACCATCCTTTATAAATCGGCTTTTATCTAAAACAAATGATAGTCAATTTCTATTAACATATATATATATATATATATATCGTAAGCCAATAGTGTAAGCATGCATTTGATATAGATATAAGAGTACACACAATATAGTATATAATAAACACATTATATTGAATGTATGCATATATATATGTGTGTGTGTGTGTGTGTAAATTTATATGCCTCTATGTACACGTATGTGTAGATATATCTATATTGATGCATTTGTATGAGCATGTCCTTTCATCAACGTACGCATGTATCGATATATATATATATATATATATACATATGGATACATGTATATACTATACACACACACAGATATATATATGTTCACATTCGATTTACACATAGCCATTCATAATCACCATCATATTGATAAATGTTTATGTGTGGTACATCTAGATATGTACATATATATGTCGTTAGATCTCCTTAATATGTAAGTGCATATATATACACATACTTCCATGTACATCTCACTTGTCAATATAATCGTAATTGTACAAGAAAGATCTGAAAAGCTCAATAGATAAACATCACCCAATAATGCATGAAATAGTAAACAAGACTCTCAAATGTAGACATATTAGCTAAGGATGACTTACCTATTACCCACAAATTGGCTCAACTCAATCATTCTAATGTGGTGTGTGTGTATGCTCAGATAGTTTACTTTTACCAGTTACCCCCGAGTGATACTTCCCCTCCACCTGGAGGAATGGAACATATACCTGCATCCACTAAAACATGCACAAGACAATTAATTATTCATAACATATGCAGTATACATAAAACATCTCCAAGAATTAGAATAATAATTCAATAACCATCCATTCTCATATATGCAATATTTCCCCATGAATAACATCAAATGAGATAAAATTCATATTGATAACAAGGTACAAGCACAATTTATTCATCTCCAGAATTCACATTACATTCATATTTACCTTAAGTAGTAATAGTAAATAGTAACTACACAATTGGGGTGTAACATACTCCCCCCCTTATGAATCATCATCCTCGATGACTTTAGGGATTATCATAAAACAAACAACTAACAACACATTGTTCTCACATTCTCAAAAGCATTAAGAATATGAGGAAACTTCTGTTGAATTTCTACATAGTCCTCTCGAGTAGTCGAGTCTTCTGCGTACTGGTCCCACTAGACTTTGCACTGCAAGACTTCTCTGTTACGCAAGCGTAGCTTACGTGTTCCTAGCACCTTGACGGGCTCGAGAGTTACTACTCCAGGGTCTTGTACTTGTAAAGCAGTCCAGTCAATTACATGATTATCCCTTGGTATATGCTTTCTAAGGTACGACACATGGAAGACATTTTGCATTTTGGCAAGAGTTGGTGGCAATGTGATTGGATAAGCTATTGGATTCACTTCCGCTAGAATCTCAAAAGGTCTGACATAACGTGGGGCTAACTTAGAAGACTTTCCAAATTTAATGGAGCTCTTGTGAGGTTTCCCTCTCAACAATACTTTGTCGCCTAAGGCAAAATTATAGGGCACTCTCTTAGCATCAACGTAGATTTTCTGCCTATTGTTAGCTTCAACTAACCTTTGTTTAATAATCTTAACTTTCCCATTTATTTTAGCTAAGATTTTTGGCCCAAGACTTACTCAATCCTCAAGCTTATCTCAACTTATAGGAGTTTGACACTTTCGACCATACAAAGCTTCAAATGGAGCCATCTTTATTGCAAAATGATAAGAATTATTGTAAGCAAATTTCACTAAGGGTGAGTAGTCTTCCCACTTATACTATTGATCCATACAATACATCCTAATTAGTTTTTCTGATACTTGATTTACCCTTTCAGTTTTCCCATCCATTTCCGGATGATATGCTGAGCTAATATTCAATTGAGTCCCTAGTGTTGAAAACAAGGTTTGCCAAAACCTAGAAGTGACTCATGCATCCCTATTTGAGATAATCTTCTTAGGAATCCCATACAACCTAAACACTTATTGCATGAATTTTCTTGCTATGACAAGCGCTCCATCTGTTAGGTTCCCTGGTATAAAATGTGCTACTTTTGTAAGCTTATCTACAACCACAAGAATGACATTGTGCATATTCCTTTACATAGGTAATTCTTGCACAAAGTCCATACTTATGACTTGTCACTTCCTCTCTGGTATATCATATGGGTATAACAAGCCTGCAGGATGATGATGTTCAACTTTCACCCTTTGACACTCAAGACACTTAGCCACAAAACTAGTGGCATCTCCTTTCATTCCCTTCCAGAAGTATAATGGTTTTACATCAACCATCATTTTTGTCACTCCAGAATGTCTAGAGTACAGTGCTTCGTGTATTTCCTTCCATACCAAATTTCTTAATTCTTTTGTACATCAGGAACGTACATTCTACCCTTATATCTAAGTAATCCATTCGGTTCAAATTGAAAACCTTCATACCTAGAATCTTGTGGATTATTAGCGAGTGCTTGCTTAACGTGCAAGTAATACTCATCCTTCTTGCACTTTTGGAGTACTTGCCACCTAAAATCGGTTTGAATTGTTACTAAGGAAGCAATATGTCATCTTTGACTTAGTGCGTCGACAACCTGATTTTCCTTCCCCTTAATATAACTGATATTAAAATCATAGTCAGCTATTAACTCTAACCACTTTCTTTGTCTAGCATTCAAATTAGGTTGAGTAAAGAGGTACTTTAACCCATTATGGTCAATTTTGATCTCAAAAGGTTGTCCTAGCAAATAGTGCCTCCACATTTGTAGAGCGTATACCATAGCTTCCAATTCTAAATCATGCAGTGCATAATTCATCTCATAAGGTTTCAACTTTCTAGATTCATATGCTATCACTTGCCCATCTTGCATTAATACACCTCCTAACCCTTCTCCGCATGCATATGTGATAACCGTAAAGTTACTCTCAGAATCCAGTAATTTTAAAATCGGTGTGGTGGTTAACTTCTCTTTGAGTAGGTCAAAAGCTTCTTGACACTTCTCAGTCCATACAAACTTCTTTCCTTTCTTTTGTAAAGAAGTAATGGAAAAGCGATCTTAGAAAAGTTTGCTACAAAGTTCCTATAGTATCCTGCTAGACCCATGAAACTTCTTACCTCTGACACATTTTTGGGTATAGGCCACTCAAGTATTGCTTTGATCTTAGCTGGGTCTACTGAAATTCCTTTAGCCGAAATCACATGACCTAGATACTATACCCTCTTTTGGAAGAATGTACACTTGGAAAGTTTACCATACAACCTATGTTCTCTTAGATGTTGTAGGACCATTTCTAAATGCTTAGAATGTCCTTCCTCATTTCTAGAATAAATCAAAATATCTTCTAGAAAAACTAGTACGAATTTGTCAAGGTAATCCCTAAACACACTATTCATCAAGTTCATGAATATTGCAGGTGCATTTGTTAAACCGAAAGGTAAAACGATGAATTCATAGTGACCATATCCGGTTCTAAATGCAATTTTAAAAAATATCTTCATCCTTAACCCTCAATTGGTGATATCCAGATCTCAAATCAATTTTAGAGAATATGGTGACACCCCTCATTTGTTCAAAAAGGTCAATGTGTGGCAAAGGATACTTGTTCTTAACCGTAGCTTTGTTAAGCATATGATAGTTGATGCACAAATGTAAGGTACCATGTCCTTTTTAACAAAGATTACTGGTGCTCCCCAAGGTGAAACACTTAGTCTTATTAGTCCTTTCGACAACAATTTGTCCAATTGTGCCTTAAGTTCCATAAGTTCAGTGGTTGTCATCCGATAGAGAACCTTTGAAATAGGTTATGACCCTGGAGCTATATCAATAGAGAAATCAAATATTCTTTTCAGAGGTAATCTTGATAACTCATTTGGAAACACATCCAAAAATTTCCTCAATATTGGATACTTCTTCATATCTAATTTTCTAGTTTCATCATTTCACCATCTTCAAGTTCCTGTAAACTCTGTAACTCCAAATCACTATCCTTTCCAAATTCTTCAATCTTTACGGCGAAGGGTTTACACCCTTTCTTCTTAGCTCTTATAAGTTGCATTGTTGTTATTTGTTGAATCCTAACCTCTCTAGGTATCCCTTGGAATTTAACTTGATTTCCAAAATCATCTAAGCATTCTACAGTCTTAGCATGACAATCTACTTTAGCCCTATGTTTCCACAACCAATTCATTCCTAGGATAACATCATATGATCCTCGAGGTGCAACATAAAGGTTTACTTCTGTAGAAAAACTAGGTAGTTCTATCCTAGCTTCAAATAGACATTGATCCACCTTTGCTCTTGTCTGGTTTGAATACTCTACATCCCAAGACAATGCCATGTGTCCTACCTTCCTAGATAATTGTTTAGCTATTCTAGGTGAAATGAAATTCTCAATTGCACCAGTATCAATAAGAGCAAAAATAGGTAAGCCAAATAAAATGCCTAGTGTTTGAACTGGAGTTACTTGGTTCTCTGCCTGGCGATTGTCCACAACCGCATCTATCTTTTGCTGAAACATTGTTTGTTGAGTGGGTAATGGATTACCATATGGTCATGATCCAAAAGTTTTATTGGGACATTCACTAGCATAGTGAACCCCTCTGCATATAAAACATCCTGTAGATGGTCCTGTTTTCCCTATGGTTTCTCTAGACTTGTTGATATTCTCACTAGCCTTGGTATTACTCGCACTAGAATCATTCATTTTTCGCTCTCTCCTAATCTCTTTTCCATTATTATGGAATATTTTCCCTTTTTTCCTTGGAACATTTGCATAAATTCCTCCTTCTTTGGAACTATCTTAGGAACTTCCACATCCTTCTTTTGTTCTTTTCTTTCTTGACGAGTGGAATTAGCTCTAAGCTTTTGCTCCTACTTAATTGCTTTTTCATATTCAAGATCCATTGTTGTTGGACCATGCATATCCACTTCCCCTCCAATCTAACTGTTAAGTCCCATTATAAATTTCCTAATGCGAAAATGTTCATCCTTATGATAGATGGGAACATAGCGCAGAAGTTGGGTAAACTCCCAATATTCATTAATTGTCATGTTACCTTGCTTTAGACCTTGGAAATCCGAGAGTTTTTGGTCATAATATAGTTGTGGCAACCATCTCTTTTAGAAAATCTCTATGAATTCCCCCCATGTCAACTTCCAAGAGTTAATATTAAGTTCTAACTTCTTGTTCATCCACCAGTTAGAGGCTTCTCCCACTAACTGATACGTACCCCATGCGGCTTTAATTAGTAACCTCATCATAGTTTCATATTTCAAAATACTTTTCCATTTGAACAAGCTACACTTCAACTTCATCACCTCCAACACTGCCATCAAACTTAGGTGGAATAATCTTCATGTCCTTGGAAAGTTTGAAAGCCACAAGCTTCTTATTCCTTTCAATAGATGGCATGGGTGATTTTTCCTTCTCATGATTATGGGTTTCATTATGCCCATGGGAAGAGTTTTCTCCTTCATGCTCATTAACGGGTACTTCCTTTTCTACCCTATCCTTAACTCTTTCTTGTTCAAGGTTAGCCAACCTTGCCAAGATTTGGTCAAGCCTAGCCTCTACTCCAGTGGTTCCTTGTCCAACCTCCTAACTTCCACCGGGATTTGTTCATGTCCTCACCATCCTTATGTGATTGGTTTTTACTTGAATGTTTATCCATGTTAGACTAAACTATGTTATCAATTATCTTATGGGAAAATATTAAAAAAGGCATTCATATGCACACAAGAATTCCACATAAGACTAAGCACACACTTCTTTTGATAAACACATAATTTTATTCATTTCATAAGGATTTCAATATCCTTTCAATTATGTGGAGTGACTATTCAGATAGTCAAGTGGAGAGTATTTTTTGGATTCACTTGCTGACACATAACTTAAAGGAGTATAACCTATAGACTGAGACAATTGTTGTTCCCTATCTTTCTGTTCATCTCTCATTTGTTTGTATCTATCCCATAAAGGATAATAACCTTTGGATTTATCATCTGATACATAGTTACAAGAAGCAATGTCAATATGGTGTTCATCAACAATGTAGTCTACACTTTTCGCAGACATTTTTTCATGAGACAATTTTTTCGTCTAGGGGTGTCCGTGGTACATATCCCCCATACTCGTTACTCGAAGAAATTACTATTACTTCAGCCAATGGAAGAACCCTAGGATCCCTAAAGATGAATGTCGGACTAACACTTTCTTGTGAAGGAATATCCCTAGAAATTGCTAATGACTCAGACTTTTCTAGTGAGATGGTTGGTAGGTAATTGTACATAGCTTCCATCTTCATCTTTCTCTTCGCATCACTGATTCGAGAAAGTGCATGACTAAAGGTTTTAGTGTCACTCAACCAAATGAAATTTTCGTAGTTGGTTCCCTCTATGGTTCTAATGATGGTTTCCCTTTCCTTCTTGGCCTTCAGGTAACACTCGTTTTCGATTGCTGACTTTCAAGCCATTAATCTCATACGCACCATCCTAGCACAAGAATTCACAACATTAGATAATGTTGGACAAAAAGAATGACGAGCTCATAGGTTCAAGAGCTAAACCTGGTAGCTTTGATACCGCATGTAACATACCAACCCTTAATAAAGTAAAAAATTCTAAATTTACACCTTGCGAGTAAATAAATTGAGTAACAAACCAATGCAATAGAAAAATTTCTTTTCTTTATTGAACAAGATGCATTGCATAATATAACATGGATTTCCATTTCATCATAATGAATCTTAAATTACATTAATACAAGAATGCATACATTTACATACATAGCTCAAAGAGATTTAGAACAAATAGTTGTAAGATGGTCTAGGATCCTTCCTTTCAAATCTTGGTTCTTCTATTGCCTATTGTGGAGGAGAAGCATCACTCAGGCGCTTTTACACCAACCACAGACTCTTAATGGGGTCGCCCACACATCTATCATTCAATAAATGTCCCTTCCCTTCGACAGAGAGATTGGTAAGGAAACCGATAACGACAGCCAACTGAGCATAGTGTTGTGTCGACCTACATGACTAGAACTTGCAATCCTACAATCTCAAACTAGCATGTAATATTAGATCATGGTGAATTGACAATTTATTCTTGGTAGTCACACAATGTAGAGTGGAGTCTCAGACATTCACACTACTTTGGCCAAAGTGTTACATTTAGTATTCCTACTGAGAGTCATCTATCGCATACACTACTCATGGCCGATTTGACTTAAAGCTAACTTAAACTATGCATAGGTTTTTCCTTCAATGGATATTTTGTCACCTCTGATTAACCTATCACCATTTACTCTACTTGGAACTAACCTTCTTATTAAGTAAGTACACAAGTTCCCTCCTAGGAGTAAACATAAGCTTTCTTAGTTAAGCCAATAACTTAGCCAAGTGTATCACAAGTGCCTCATATGTTCAAACATGCCTAGTATATAATATCTATGATATACACCAAACTCCTATTGTGGAGTACTTACAAGCACAACTTGAAAACAATATAAAAGCTTCAATTTCCTTTTTAAAGACTCTTTAATATCTCTAATGCACAAACTGGAAAAGACATTTCAAGCAATCATGGAAAACATATCTTTCAAAAGTAAAATAACAAAGAAGAAGAGATCCTCATGCCTGTTACCGCTTATCCAAATTAATAACAACAATGCAGCCCTCTCCAACAACAATTAGCTTGATAATCAACTTCTCAAGAATGTCTCTAATAACTTTCTCTCACAAGTTGATAGCTTACTTCTCTCAAACAACAATGTTTCTTCTCAATACAATAAAATTCTCACTCTTTCTTACTCTCAATATAAAACAAGTATGGTTGGGAATAACTCAAAAATAAGGAATTGAAAAAGATGTGTAATCTTGGGAAAAGAATGCATCCTCACTAATGAAATGACTCAGCTATTTATAGAGCAGCTTAGCAACCTCATGGCCTACAGTTTAGGCATGTAAAAGGACAACAAGCTCCATGCAAAGCAACACATGAAACTCAACAATAAGGTGGCAACTCCCTAAGCTCATAGTCAACAAAACCACCTATAGATCGGCTTGCAACATTGGTAACAAATTCAAGACTTATTCAATCTACATATGCTTAATTCAAATTGTCACAA